>JAPFFP010047509.1:0-10328 GCA_026153255.1 Solanum medicagineum | reverse complement strand
TCAAGGTAAAATACACAATATTACAAAATTTCCCAAGTGACAATTCACCTCAATTAAATTATTTACGGGGTCTAACACTAACTAGGTTCACTACATGTCTACCAACCACGAGTTTGATAAACGTCATCCTATTATTAACCTTCCTAACCTCAACCACATAATCCCTAAGATTCTCGTCTACTAGGATACCTACACTATTTCTATCCCTAGAACCACCGGAGTACCACAGCTTAAACCCATCCATGTCCCATGCTTTGGTGCCTACCCATCTGGTCTCTTGGACATACACTAGAAGCTATTCTAAGATAAGAGTTGCAAAACCACTGAAGGATAGGAATCCTTGATTGATTAAAAACACACAAAACACACTTAGTTTGTGAACTATAATCCATGTTCCTGGAGAAACGGAGCGTGATCTGGGGTTGAATTCGTTGGTGGCATAAGAACGCTTGTGAAATCGTCAAAAAAGTACAACTCATTATTTTTACCCTATTAAGTTGCTTACACCAGTTAACCATGAGTATCAACATGTCTGGTTATTGTCAAAATTCTATCAATTGAGGGAACTTTTACCATTACACTTAAATAGCCTTACCTTTATCAATCTAAATGGTTTCTCGAAAGCCAACACTTAAGTATACATGGCTATTATAATAGTGGGATTTATCCAGTAAAAGCCACCGCCTTCATCAACTTCTTCTGTCATCATTTACTATAGAAATTCCTATCATCATTGTGAGTATATATATGGTCCATAGAAATTTATTTCGAAAGCCTACAAAATTTCTCATGCTGTTATTTTTATGTATGTGTTTATTGTTATTTTCACTTCGTCTCCAATTTTTTATTTCTCAAAAGTATGACCACAACTAACCCAACTCTGTTCTTACTATACTCCTCTACATCGTACTTTAATATAAGCAATTCATTATTTATAATAGGGGTGGGCAAAAAAATTGAAAAATCAAACTGAACCAAACTAATTTGATTTTTCGGTATTGGTTTTTCAGTTTATTTCGGTTCTTTTTTTTGGAACCTTTGGTTCTTCGGCTCGGTTCATGGTGTAAGAGTCCTGAAATTGCAGTGCACCAAAAAACTGAGTTTTATTATATTAATATATACTTCTAAATTTTTATTTTTAAATATTTACCCAAGCCCAACCCAATTTTAACCCAAGCCCAACGCAATTTTAACCCAAGCCTTTTTGAGTTTTTTCACTTTCTCCCGCTTTACATTTCACAATTCTGTGATCAAGTCAGAAGTTTTGTTTCCGCCGCTCTGAAAAGTGAAAACTGTAGTGAAAAATTGAAAATAGCGAGCTGCTGTAATGCTGCTGGAGCCTGGAAAATTAGAAAATAGCGAGCTGCTGCTGCCTAGTGCCTACTGAAAAATGTCAATTTACTGGAAATGGTTACTGGTGTACTGCAAAGTGCAAATTAAAAAGTGCAAAATTGCAAATGCAAACTGAAAACTGGAAAGTGCACTGGAAAGTGGAAATTGCAAATTGAAATCGCTTTTATTTTATTTTTTAGTTACAACAAAAACTCGTTTTAAATACACCAAAATAAACCGAACCGAAGTTGAAAAAATCAATCCTAACCGATCTAATTTGATGAGTAGAATGGTACTCATTTTAACAAATTCGAACATCGAAAAACCAAACTGAAGAACCTAATGCCCACCCCTAATTTATATCCTTTGCAGGTGTCTTGTATTGTCAATCATAGGTCATACAACTACCAAGATAAATGCAAAGAACCAAATGACCATACACCAACATAATAGTGTAGTTAGCTAACAACATTAATATTTTACATTCGTCGATATCAACTTTTGTAAATATGAAAATATTGTGCTTATATACACAGACAGTACAACAATAGTTCAAACAATATGCTTGCTTGGGCAATACTTATATTATGTGTATATAAATAGTTCAACGACATGCTACGAGTCTTCACAACTTCTAAATTTGCAAACCATCAAAGTAGCACAAATAAATATGTTGGACCGTTGCATGCATGGGTAGTTATCGTCTAGTTTTCCAAGAACAACTGCCACCCACTCAACCAGTTACTAGCCATCAGTGAAAGCCACAGCACTGCTTCATAACTTCATCTCCCATTTGCCATCTCCAGCTGAAAAACAAATCCAAAACTCTATTATTGCGACCAGTGAGCTTCCATCATCCACACCTAACTGGAAGCAACAATCTTCACCTTCGTTCTCCTTTCCAACACTAGAAACACTATCAAAACCCACCAGAAACAACACCAAAATGACCTCCTAACCAGCCCACTACCACGCCTCAATAATGCCACCCGAACCCTGCCTGAAAAATTGTCCTTACACCTCTAGAAATGAACCACTAAAACCCCCTAAATGCCACTACTAAATGGGTGCAAATCAGCAACACCAACCTCCAAAATCAACCAAAGGAACCCACCTGTAATAGTCGAAATAAACACCCACGAGCTAGCATCTCAACACCAGCCTCACCCCTCGCTGAAAACTCCATCGTCTAACCACCAACCCACAAAACCAAACCCCAAAACGGCTAATTGAAGCAGCCATTGTTGCCGTGCTCCATTACTATCGGAACTTAAACCTAGCCACAACCTCTCTGTATTCAACTCAAAATTGTGAGCTCCTACACCACAGTATCACAATCAGAGCTCTGACACATATGAAGTAAGAAACAACCATCTCCACTACCACATTGAAGCAGTATCTTCGACCACAAATACCAACACTGGAGTAGCCACCAAACGCACCAAAACTCTGTCGGAATTGCAACCAACAAACAATCAGTCTCTTGTCATTTTCTCAGTATTAAAAGAACAGATCTCAGTTTAGATTATATCTTTGGACGTCATATCCTCGATTTTTTTTATTTTGTTTTAGTTGTTTATTATCACTAGTAGTGTTATTATCGAGATGAAGAAGTTTGATTTTGGTACAGTTCTAACAGTAATATTTTATCTCTATTTGCCTATGATTTAATGGTCATGTTAATTTTTTTGGTTCACTGGTTTGTTAAAGTTGGTATTTCTGGACTTTTAAATACACACGTATATATGGTTATTTTTGTGTACATGTATACTAGTTTAGCGTACGTACTTTGCACGTGTGTATCGCATCAACCAATATAAAATGAATGAAGAAAAACATGTCTAAAAAATATTAACCTTATACTACAATATTTGTTAAATAATGATAATGAATGTTATTATATTGAATTGCAATGATTAAATTTCAATTTTTTTAAAATGCATAAATATGATTAGTAGATTTTGTTATAGTGTATTTATAATTATTGATATTTTATTGTATAAACATAAAAATATATTAGGTAAAATACCACATATTGACTTCAACCACTAATTAATATACTGATATCTTGCTCTTCAAACATCTTTCTATTGTAATAAATAAATAAATTTAGCTCGATCAAATAATTTCGAATATAAGAGGAAGCACATGACTGTTATATATAATTTACAAACTCAGGTAGAGTTGCATTTCATTTAGTGTCTCTTATAGTTCAATTCTTAAATCAAGACCACTCACTTTCAACTTCCAAACATATCCCTATATACATATAAAATAAATCAATAAAGAATAAATAAAGTTATTAACCAACATATATATAATTAAGGTAAAATTTGATATTAACCCTAATCTGATGTATATGTTAACCCTAATCATATGTATATGATATATACGACGAAAGAGGTGGGCTGAAATCGACCAATTTGCATCTTATGGTCACACCATGAGAACATATATTTTGTAGGTCTAGAAATCTACTTGCAGGTTTAGAAGTTTTTTCTACGTTATGAATAATATTTAATAAATATATTTATAATTCTATTATTTTAATTTTAAAAAGAAGAAAGAGAAGAAGTTGGAAACTAAAAAAAATTTAGCCATGGAAAGAAAATAAGGTAAAATTTTAATAAATTTTAAACTCCAATATAATAGATTTCATGTATACTTCAAATAAGAAATGATCCAATGAGTAAAATTTTAGATGGTTTCTTTTTATTTTTTTTAAAAGAAGGAATATGCTACTACACAAAACATCTCTAGGAAGCGGAATATTCTTGGTCAAATCTAAGCAAATAAAAAAAATAGAAGCAAATTTACTTGCTATTTGTGATATCAATTTCATTATCGAAGGTTAACACAATGAACAATGTCCTTGTGCTTCTGCAGTTTCCCTTCAAGACAGTGTACAGATTTAGTTTGGATACTATGACATCATGAAAATCAAATAATATCGATTTACCATTGAGAACATTAAACCCTAAAAAGATGAATATTATGAAGAGAAACTTCTGGATATTAGACGAAAATTGAGAATGTACATACTAAAAAGTAATTCAACAATAAAAAAGTAAATAACAACCTTTCTCATAGAGAAAGAGCAATAACTAAATCAACGAGAATCACTAAAATCGAATACTTATAAAAAATGGGAGTAAAACATATAGCAACCCAAAAATAAAAGAAATTATATAATCATCATCAACAAGATATTAATTTTCAATAGAACAATCACATACGAGAATTACTTTATAAATTTACAAATTGTATAGTAAATAAACTTATCAATAGAAGAAACATGTGCTATGCTAAGTACACTACATATCTTAGTCCAAAGTTTCATGACAAGTTATAGTCCTAAACTAATATTTATTCTTGATAAGCGATCTAAAAAAATCCTAAACCTAAACCAAACCTAAATAAAGAAAAGACGTATATTTATTTTCAATATTTTCTATAGGTATCTAAAAGAATCCTAAGCCTAATGTAAGTTCTAAGCCTAAAAAAAGGTGTGTTTAATGACTAAATATTATTAGTTAATCCTTCATTATTCTTGAATATTAGTTAATTATTACTTTAATATTTAAAGCTTTGCAATTAATTAAAATTATATTTTTTAATGTTTACGTAGGTCTTTTAATTAATTTTAAATTAATACTCTAAATTGTTTTCCTAATGAATTTAAAAACAAATATTACCTCTTCGTTGACAAATGTTAAAGTCTTTCGAGTGCCTTTAGTGGTAACCCTTTTATATTGTATTTTTTGGTCCATTGCCAATAAGTCAGAATTTTATTATCAAGTAAGAATCATAGCTTTTTAAGGTATTATTTGACAAAACTTCATTCATCAAGTCATTTTCAAATCCATTGCAAGATTGTCTAAAATAACTTGTTGAAAAAATAATTTAAGAACAGTGCATAAATTTATAACAAAATAAAATTTATAAGATGAAACGTATTACCTTTCTTGAGATATTACTCTACCTGAATAGATGAATCATGTAAATAGACGGAGATGTTAGTTTCAACATAAGAGAAATTTTTAAATAACAAAAATTTATTAGACTCAATTAACTAAACTAAGGACATAATATAATTTGAATGAAACAACTTAAGCTGACATAACAATTAATATTATTTTCTTCAAATTCAAAAAGTGAAAAAAAGGAAAAAGAATGTGAAACAAAGAAAGTGGGTGTGTGATATAAGTAAACTTGAGAATCAAATTGAAGTTCGGGAAAAAACGTAAGATAGGATCCAAAGTGAGAAAAAAGTTGATTGCAATTGTAAAATAAGAAGATGCAGGTCGAATTGTTGAATGATTGATAAATGAAAGTTGAAATTGAATTGCTTTTTGTAGAAATAGAAAACTATCATATTTAGAACAAAACATTTCATCATATAGTTAGGATTTAGGATTCATGGTGAAATTAAAAGAACATTTATTGAAATAATAGTCACAAAGGAAAAAGAATTGACAAATCAATTAATTATGATAAAAAATGGTTGACAAACCAATATATACCAATTAATTATGGAAAAAGAATTGACAAACTAATTAATTATGGTAAAATATTTCTAAAACAGGACTTTTTTCCCTTTAATAATAGCTCCAAAACCTCACCTATGTCACGTCACATCTGGGAATTATTTATGTCAAATTGTTTAAATTGAATCTTCCTTATAAGTTATAACTACGTTTTCTCCTTTTAAGAAAGAAACTCTTTTTCATTATTATTTGAAAATTCTTTTTGACTATTTTTTCAAGATCAAGTCTATATTGGAAAAGGAGCTTTTGTGTAGGAATTTAACTATAATAAGAAAATCGTCTCCATTTAATTTTAGTTGAAAATGATTCTTTGTGTAGGAATTTAACTATTATAAGAAAATCTTCTCCAATTTATTTTTATGACATTTAATATTATTAAATAATAATAAAATAATTTTAAAAAGATGGTGAAAAGATAATTTTGTCTAAAGAGAAGTATTTTAATGAAGTACAAAAAGTCCAAACAATATTTCTAAGGGCCTTCACGCTTTTAATATAATATAGATTAGTAAACGCACCCCGGGCGTTGCTCGAACCCAATAAATATATTTGATTATTTTTACACTCTTATACATATGATTAAATTTAAATTTAAAATATGATATTTTATTCGTTTAAAAAAGAATGTCTCCTTTCTCTCTCTGTTTTTTGATAACTATGGAGACAATATTTAGTTTGGTTAAAAAATTGAGCCCATATATGTTATTTGTTGGTCTCGATTTATGCATGTTGTGAGCCCCGCTGCTGTTGATGTGTAAAAATGAAGGAAAATGAAAATGTTGTTATTGAGATTTGAACTTGAAATGTTGAGAATAGAATGTCAACCTTGAACTGCTAGGCCAAGCAGTAGTTTTGTAACTGTAACACCTCGTAAAATTACTGAAAATTCCCTAAAATGTATCATGCGTACAACGCGTCTTCCAAAGCTCCAATGGGAAATTCAAGATCGGATTTGCAATCAGCGTGAAAAATTGAGCGGGAAAATGGTCTCGACCCAATTTAAGAGCAATCGGGTCGAAAAATAATTCTCGCTAATTAGTTGTGAAATAGTGTTGATCTGTACACTTGTGTTTTTTTAACAATTTTTGACGGGAATTGAATTTTTTTGAAAATTCGCGAAATACACTTGTCCGCGCTCCTGGCATATCACGGACCAGTGTACAAATTTTTAAACTTTTTCTTTTAATTCAAGAAGGGCCTTTTGGTCATTCCCCATCCTATTCTAAGTCATGTAACGTACTATTAAGGTCGTATATTGTCGATTAAGGGTTTCAAAAACTCATTTTTTCTTAAGTTTCTAAGTAAGAGTTCCTGAGAGAGAAAGTAAAAAAGCATGGAGGATTGAGAATTCGGGTCCAATTTCCTTGAAGATTCGTACAATCTTCATCGCGGGTATGTAAAGGCTATCCAAAACATGGAATTGTTCTCCCATATGCCCCAATGAATGTAGCAAGTTGGAAATTGATAGTTGATAGGTCTTGAGTTGTAATTCCTGAAGATTTTCTTGAAATGTATCTTTAATTTCTATATAATATCTTAAATTGATGATCATCATATTTTGAATAACTATTTATATATGTATTATTGTGTGATTATGTATTTACCCTACATAAATTCTCTGTTAAAGACTTCAAAAATGAACCTAGGGGTAATGTCTAGAACCTTGACTGTCTGACTGTATTGATTGCTGTGGTCTAGGTTGTGAGATGAGTATGTTGATGGCTGAAGTTGATGGAATTAGTGTTCTTAGAGTCTAAATAAGGTTGAACCTTAGCTTTGAAGGGATGATCCTACTCTTTGAGTTGATAGATGATGAGATGAGGTGAGTGTTCTTGCCCGTAGAGGCTGGGTGATGGAAGTTATTGATAAGTTGATAGACTTATGAGCATGTCGAGTCCCGGGAGGAGTATTAGCACTGAAATGGGTAAGAGTGAGTCCCACTCGCACTCATTAACTACATGGCCAGCGTAGGAGAGGATTGGACTGTGAAAGCGGATGTTTCCTTTGTCCCGTAGAGGACTTGACAGACTTCTTTGGGATCCCCGACATACACGTCCTTTACCCCGACAAGGTATTAGGCAGATGTGGCAACAACATCCCATCGTTGTATCATTATTGGCTCATAGGTCGTGGTTGTCGGTTATAGAAAATCCCAGATAGGTTTCATTTTAATAGTACTCTGAGATTGATATGATAGTATGATGTCTTGATGGATAGTGATGTGATATAGTCATGTTCCTTACTCTGAGTTGAGGTTAAGTGATTGGTAAGCTGATGCTATTGTATATTGTATTGCCTACATTATTTACTTTAGCCCATTTTACATATAGTACATTTCACGTATGCCACTTTGGTGCTGCATTATTTTATGATGCAGATTCTGTAGACAGAGGACTTCAGCAGCCTAATCGTTGAGGTTCAGAGCTTCCTGATTTCAGATCATGGTGAGTCCTCTCCTGTATTTGGAGGATAGTTATTTCTTTAGATTTATTGAGTTGTTTTCTTTGATTGTGGTAGCCATGGCCTGTCATGGTACCTTCTTAGGCAGTAGTTATAGAGGTTTTATGGATATAGACGTATGATAGTTGATGTTTGGGGTTCTTTTCCCCATTTTCCTTCTTTATACTGAGATTGTTCCTTCTTTATGATAGACAGACTTGATAGCTTATAGCCCACTGATAGCTGGTTATTTCTTTGTTATCTTCCGCTAATGAATTGATTGAACGAACGCGATGAGAATAGGTGGTTCGCTTGGGGGCTAGCAATAGTCTCTGGATGCTAGTTACCCCTAGGGTACCTTCCTGGAGCATGACAAACTTGGTATTAGAGCCTAGAGTTCGAGTGTCCTAAGGAGTCTATAAAGCCGTGTCAAGTAGAGTCTTGTTTATGGGTGAATTGTGCATCACACTTCATAAGCGGGAGGCTATAGGGCATTAGGAAGTGTTACCCTTCTTCTATGATCTGGATTCATGCAATAGAGTTTAGCTTTATGGAAATCTCATTTTAACTCGTGCTTACACATTTACAGAAAATGTCGCCAAAGAGAACAACTGCTTAGAGAGATGCCGTAGGCCAACTGCTGAGAACACCTAACCTAAGGTCCCAGTCCAGCCAGAGGCTAGGAGATGGGGATGCCCTGCCAAGATTGCCGAGGTCCCACAAGTGCCCCTTGCTCAGCCCTAGCCAGCTCCCAGCATCGAGGCAGAGTTAAGGGGAGCCATCAATATGCTGACTCAGTTGGTGGCCTCCCAGGGTAACAATCGAGGTCCTCAAGCTCCCAGAGTCAAGCTCTTATTTTGACTTGACTTCCTCAATCAAAGAACATTTGGAACCATCAACCACTACTACACCCCCATTTTCAACTTCCTTCAACCTAACCCACAACCTAGCTAACCGGTGAACTTCTCTAGCCACCTTTTTGTTACCAACCTCAATATGATCTAGACTACCCATGGAAACTCAGAGCATCGACCACAACATTAGCTTTGCCGGGATGATAGTGCACACTGATGTCATAATCCTTAAGAAGTTCTAACCACCTTCTTTGTCTCAAGTTAAGATCTTTTTGTGTAAACACATATTGGAGACTCTTGTGGTCGGTAAACACATCAACATGAACCTCATAGAAATAGTGACGCCAAAATTTTCAAAACAAACACCACGACCGCCAATTCAAGATCATGGGTGGGATAATTTCAATCATGCACCTTAAGTAGCCTAGAGGCATATGCTATAACCTTTCCATTTTGTATCAAAACACACCCCAAACCAATCCTTGAGGCATCACAGTAAACCACGAAAGCTTCTAGCCCTTCTGGTAAAGACAAAATAGGAGCGGAGATAAGCTTGTCCTTCAAAGTTTGAAAACTCTTTTCACATTCATCCATCCAAACAAATTTTGCATTCTTCTGGGTCAACTTCGTCATAGAGGAAGCAATAGAAGAGATACCATTAGCAAACCTTCGGTAGTAACCCACCAAAACCAAGAAACTCCTAATATCCATCGGAATCAAGGGCCTAGGCCAATTTATTATCACCTTCGTCTTCTTAGGATACGCCTTAATTCCATCACCCGACACCACATACCCTAGAAAAGAAACCTCTTTCAACCAAAATTCACACTTTTTATATTTAGCGAACAACTTCTCATCCCTCAAGATTTGCAACACCACCCTTAGGTGATTCACATGTTCTTCATCACTCCGAGAGTAAATCAATATATCATCAATAAAGACCACCACAAACACATCAAGGTAGGGTTTAAAGACCCCATTCATGAGATCTATAAATATAGAGGTGCATTAGTCAAGCTAAAAGACATTACCACAAATTTAAAATGCCTATATCTAGTCCGAAAAGCCATCTTGGGAATATATCACTCACTCACTCCCACTTGGTGGTATCCGGACCAAAGATCAATCTTAGAAAAGTGACTAGCCCCTTGTAGTT
>JAPFFP010047508.1:0-10328 GCA_026153255.1 Solanum medicagineum | reverse complement strand
ACGATATGCAATTACTCGAGTATATAATGCATATTTGATCACTAGGAGGCTGAGTGTTAGTCATTACGGTTATCTGAGTTTTGGTTACAGATGGTATTTCGATTATCCTTCTTACTACAATCATCTATGATTTTACTTCCTGCCTTACATACTAGTACATGTTTATTTGTACTGACATTCCGTTTCCTGGTGATGCTGCATTTTATTTCGTGCGTGGAGGTTCAGGTAGGGATTCTGATTGACCCCTCCATTAGGAACCCAGTTCAGTTATGAGTTGGTAAGCTCCACCTCTTTCTGGCGCTTTCATAAGATGCTTACTTTTTGTTGTACACTTAGTTATATTAGAGGCCCTGTCGCGGTAATGTTAGTGACACTCTTGGAGGCTATTATGGACATTTTATTTTGGGCTAGTTGTTTTACACCTTTCAGTCTCCAGTCATAGGATTAGCATGTATACATAGTGTGTGCATGTCCCTCTGTTATTGAAGCCTTGTGGGCTAGCTAGTACTTTATCATTTTGGTTCACCTATCTTGATGTGCATGACTTATTGTTATCCAGATCATGACCTAAATGGTCCAGACTTAGTTTTCCAGACGTTAGGTTGCCTGATCTTTCAGCCCCTAGTCTAGTTATTTAGCATATTCAGTGGTTTACTCGGTCAATGACAGTATAGAGTGCTAGTCACGCCTCCCCTTTTTGGGGCGTGACAATTTACTATAATGGCTTGAGTTTTTTTTTAAAAATTTATTGATTGTGCTTTAACAAAGCCCCTTATCGGATTTGAAAAAATGTTCAATCTATAACAACAATGATATTCATTATAGTAATACACTCTTGTAAAATTAATCTTCCATATGTAATAATCATACTAAAATATCGTCTAAATATTTTGAAAGAAATAAATAATTAATATATATATATATACATACATACATATGTATATATATACACACATGTTTATATATATATAAACACACACACACACACACACATATATATACATATATATAAGAGGATTGGTTGCCCGGTAATGTGACATCACTAGAAATTTCCATTTACCTATTTTTATAATTTTTTGAAAATTAATTTAATCATTAGTCACGGCTTTTGAATAGAAACAGTCTTTCGCTTATTTTACTAAAAAGGTGGAACAATATCTCCTTACTCTTTCACGAATCCTCCCAAATCTTAATGTCTCTGTTGTATACTCTTCTTCTTATTCTCCATGTCTTGGCAACATTTACTTTGTGCAGCACTTCTTTCAGATGAAACTTTACACTTTTGATTATGAGATTCTTCTTTGCAGCCCACACAAATTACAATTAGCATCTCTAATTTGTGTTTGTAGTGTATGTTTTCCCAACTGACAATGTTAATAGATAATCAGCTTTAATATTTCCACCCTCACAACAAAAGAACAAGAAACACTAGTGATGCCGCCCATAAGGTGTCCGACGAATTGCTCCATAGAGAAATCTTGAGCACCTTTAGGAAGTGTTGGTCATTGATCCTACGAGAGACTTTCTTCAAAAACTAAGAATTCCTTGGATGTATTTGGAGAAAATAAAATTTTAATTCATTCGCTTCGAGAATCGAATGTGGTTGATAAATTTCTGTTAGTTTTCAGTTTTACAATAAGTTATTCTTCTTTTCATTTGATGAGCCGATGATGGATAAACTATAATAATGTTCACATTTACTTATTGATTGATAATATTACTCCTTATTTGAAGAAGTATATGTGCTCTTACAGGGTAGTTTTCAAAGTTCTTATCATTTATAGTTGTGTCATTTGATTTTGATGGAAAGATTGTGCCATTTGATTTTGATGGAAAGATGGATATTTGGTTCGGAACACGTTAAGGCTGATGGAGTAAATTGTTTGTTGTATAGAGGGACCAAAGAAATGGAGATTGCATATTTCTCTTTTGTTTCCCCAATTTTAATGGGATACCAGTGCACCTCTACATGCAAAATATATCAACAAGTAGGGACCCCCAATACTTTTTCGGTCTATCTCTACCCCTTCATGTAATCCCTAAATCCAACCTCTCTCACCTCCTAACAAAAGTATCGGTACTCCTTCTCTGCATGTGTCCAAACCAACACAGTCCCGCTTTCCTCATCTTGTAAACCACAAGGGTCACCTCTAACTTCTTCCAAATAATCTCATTCCTAATCCTATCACTCTTGGTATGTCCACACATCCATCTCAACATTCTCATTTGTACAACCTGCATCTTCTGAACATGTGAATTATTAATTGGCCAACACTCCACGCCATATAAAAAAGATGGTCTAACCACTATTCTATAAAACTTGTCTTTAAGCTTAGGTGATATCTTTTTATCACACAATACTCTAGAGGCAAGCCTCCTTTTCGTCCATGCTACCCCAATATGATGTGTAACATCCTTGTTGATATCTCCACGATTCTGGATGATTGGTGTAAAATAGTTAAAGCTTTCTCTCTTTGGAATAGTTGATAAAGCTAATGTAAATAAAAGAGAGGAGCACATATCTCTGAGTTTGTGAAATATTGTATGGTCATTTGAGTTTGGTGAGATAATGTATCATGATCTCCGTAAGTCCTCTTATTCAAATTGTCGAGGGCATTTTTATATTACTTCGACTATTAAATTTTTGTTACTCATGTCTTCTCCTTTTCGCTATTAAAGTTCAATTCACCTTATTTTGTCGAAGAGATTTTCCAATTGCCATTAAAAATGAACCTACTTGTAGAAATACATTCTCTCTTGTGAGGCAGTGTATCAATGTGGTATGCAAGTAATATATATAATATTACTTAATTAAATAACAACACAAAAAAGCTATATCTAATATATCTTCCTAAATCTTTTCTCAGTGGAGTATTCCGGCTCATCTCAACATGTCATTTTTTTCAAGATATTCTGTCTCATCACAACATGACAATTTTTTTCGACATAACAAATTCAATCAATGGCATATTAGATTTTTTAATCAATTAGCTACACATGTTTTTCATTTTGTAAACCAAATAGGCACGTAGCAAATCACTTTCTGCAAATCTACCAAATAAAGATTCCAATTTCAATTTTGAGAATGAATGAGCTATTACCCAGCAGAAAATAGGTTAAATTGAACTTCACATTCCAAGTTCAATGTAAACCAGTTCATGAATACAAAACAGAAAAGGGCCAAAAATACCCTGGACTATTCGGAAAGGTTCAAATATATCCCTCATCCACCTATTAGGTTAAAAATACCTCTCTATCTACCTTTTTGGTCTATTTCTACCCTTAAAACTAACCAATTTTTATTTTTTAATTATTTTTATTATGATTTATTACGTGGCATCTTTTGATTGGGTAAAATTAAATTTTTTTCCCTACCCGATTTGACTCAGTTACCCATAACCCAAATCCAATTTAAAAGACACATTATAAATTGATCTCATCTCTTCCTCAAGCCTAATTAGTTTCTTTTCTTCCCCTAATTCTTCTGCTTCTTCTTTTCTTCTTCAAGATGGCAAGCCAATTTGAGGCCGAAGGTGAATCTGAATCTAAAACTAGGCTTCGACAAAAGAAATTACAGCGATTATCAACCGAAAATAGAAAAATTAGCTTTAAGGGAGATGAATTCGGTGTCGTTGAGAGTTCCTTTTGTTGAACCTTTAATACAGAGAACAAATGTGAATTAATCATACTTCCTACTTTTCTGGAAAGTCCCAACTATTTCAAAATGAGACCGATAAATACAATTTCAGAATACCAAATGCCAAAATCCTATAAGTAAGGAATTTGAAAAGTGTATTAGTTGCAACTTGTATGAACTTTTTCTTTCATTTGACTCATGGGAATCCAGCAAGGATAGACACACATTATCAAAAGGAAGACAGCTCACCCCTCTTATCAAAAGGAATAAGATGAAGAAGAAGAAGTGGAGAAATCTTGAAGAAGAAGAAAGAAGAAGAAGTGGAGAAATCTTGAAGAAGAAAAGAAGAAGCAAAAGAATAGGGGAAGAAAAGAAACTAATTAGGCTTGAGGAAGAGATGAGATTAATTAATAATGGGTCTTATAAATTGGATTTGGGTTATGGGCAACCGGGTCAAATCGGGTAGGAAAAAATTAATTTTACCCAATTAAAAGATGCCACATAATAAATAATAATAAAATTAATTAAAAATAAAAATCTGTTAGTTTGAAGGGAAGAAATAGACCAAAAAGGTAGATAGACGGATATTTTTACCCAATAGGTGGATGAGGGGTATATTTGAACCTTTTCAAATAGTCCAGGGGTATATTTAGCCCTTTTCCGAATACAAAATTGTACTCAAACATGTGAGTTTAGCCATCTTCTGGCAATAAGTATATGTGATGCTTAATATGAAATCTTCAGCTAGTTACATTAATTGATGAAAAATATCTTCCATTTTTATACATTTACTCAATGTCTTTTGGAAACCTCCTTGTCTTCACAAGGCGGGGTAAGATTTGCATACATCACCCTCCGTAAAATTCACTTGTTGTAGGATTATAGTGAGTATGTTGTTGTATTTGCTTAGTCACTCTAGGATGCATTTGGTCTTAAGTGAAATTACTGACATGTCTTTTCAAAAAAACAAATGTGACCAAATGCATTCTCCCAAATTGGAGGAATAGAACAAACCAACAATAGAAATAAAAATACCTAAAATTAATGTAGTAATATTGAAAATAAAATTAGAACAGGTAAAAGAAGTAGGTCCATTAGCAAGATTCAAACTGGCATATTTCAAAAGTTTCATGATCATCCTATTGTTCTCCATTAGAATTGGAATTGAATTCCATCAAAGCAGCCCTGCAAGCTCTGCACTTTCGGTTATTTTTATTTTGAACAATAGATTCAATAACGTAAAAATCTTTGCAACTTTTAATCTGATGTATATTTAGAAACTTTACTTTATTTCCACAAAGTTAGTTAAATACCCCCCTTACAAGTTGGTACTCTTTCAATAGTTTTTTAAGTAAGTAGCAAATGAATCTTTAAATAATATGCTAATTAAAGCACTGGCTATTTTCATACTTGTCAACTATAACCAAGTAATATCATTAGATGGAAAAAGAAAAGGCCTACATATTCTCCTATTTTATAAGCCAACAAGGGCTGGACGAACGTTGCTTAACACTTATTGTACCAAAAGTTTTTTGAATGGTACTTTATTTTTGGCCCATCCTGTAATACGTGTATTTTTTTTAAGTAAACCTGCGTATTAATTCGGCCATCTTCTCTGTGCAGAGCTTTTAAGAAAAATGGTGCTCGTGTCAAGTTAGGTTATTGTTCATCTTATGGGAGGCCTCGAATGTTTGATAAAACTTTAGCCATTCTCTGTATCCACCACCTCTTTATTTCACTTTTTCTTTTTTTAACTTTTCCTACTTTTAACTAGCTTTCTTCCACCTTCTTGTTTCAATCATTCATGTTTAAGATTTTTTTCTGCTATTGTCACAAGATATGCTGTGAGAATTTCAGTGCTATCTAACGTCATATGTATCTCTGATTGTTTATTGTTTTGATTTTTAGTCTTATTTTGTCAATTTTTTATTCAACTGATTTGATTTTCAGATCTTTTTGTTCTTTGTGTTATAATAGTGTTGCATGAATTGGATTTAATGTTAATCGGATGTTGTTGCTTCTTATCCTTTTGCTCCTTCTACTGTCCGCCTTTTCGATTTATTTGTTGATATTTTAATTTTTGGTTTAATGATACTTAGTGTTTCCTTCGTTTTATTCTTGATGTGCATGTGCAGGCCATTGCAATTACTTTAGGAGAAAGGAGGAAATTGCTAATATGAGTATACCGTATTTATACCAAGAAGGTATATGATTATGATACCAACCCTAAGCTCTAAAGAGGATTGAGAATAACTTATTTTATGGTCAGATAACATAAAATATTTACTCTATTTTTATTTTTTGGCAGATGTATCCTGTGCGTCTCTTTGAGGTTGGATTTATAAAAGGTCCTGCTTGATTTCTGTTGTTATAAAAATAATTTGGTGGGTATATCTTATAAAACTTCTTGCTGGAATTTTTGCATGAACTTTAGTAATACTAACAATATTCTTCGTAACTTCAGAATTTTGGTCCTGTTATTGTGATATAACTTGTTCAGTATGTAAAGATTATTTGATTTCATATTTCTTTAGAAACATTGATTTAGACGTCTTTATTCTACTTCTTAAATATTCTAGATATTTGGGGGTGTTTTTGTTTGGCCTTTCTTTGTTAATTTTGTAGAATTTGTTTATTTGATCAACCATCTCTTAGGAAAATTCTTCCTACATCAGTGCAATTTTTATGTAACCAAGGTGTTTGATTATATGCCTAAAATGACTAAACGAAGTTTTGTTTCTTTCTTTTTTTTCCACACAGGAGTATAATGACTTGCACATCATTCAACAATCCAAGAGGCGCATTATTTACTACTACTAGACACTATTCGTAATCGTAAGCAATATTATGTTACGATAAAGAACGCCTTTCAAAATAATTTTCATTTGCTTTCACGTATGTTTTATTTACTTGATTTGTCCGATGTTTACAATGGATGTGAGAATATCATTTCTCTGGTTATATGGATGCTTTGAATGTCTTTGAGATGATTTTTTTTTTTCTTTTATGGAGTTTTTGATAAGAAGTTATCAAAAGGAACTTTTATTTAAGGTTTTTAGTTTGAGCCTTGAGCAAAATCTGAATTTAAACTTCAAATTAGCATATGACACAATCTTTATGAATTAGCTTAAGCTTTTAGTTGTTAAGGTCACACTATTTATAGTTTTAAACCATAAATTTCTCAAGTATGAGCACTATTCCATTAGAATTAGAAAATGAATTGTAGCTAACTTTCTTTAAGCAATCAAGATGTTAGATTGTGGAGCATGATGTAATATTTAATGTACTGTTAAATATTTGTCAACTGTTAAAAAATTCAAAATTTGATTTGATTTGGTTAGATTTGGTTTTTAAATTTTGAAAATCAGTACTATTTGGTTTGGTTTTGGTTTTACTAAAAACAATCCGCAAAAATAACCAAACCGAACCAAATAATTATATATATAAATAATATATAAATATGTTGTTATATTTTAATTAATTTAAATCTTTAACTTCACCATTTATATTTGAAGATTTGCTTGTTAGTATTTTGGAATATGATTTTCTTGTACCACCTTCCCCGGGTAGTTATTTAATTATTGAACTTGTATTTTTTTATGAAGATTTGATCTTTGGTGTATAATGAGTTTAGTATTAATTAACTAAATCACTTTATTCGTGTAAATAACTTTAGTTTTGCTTGACTAAATCACTTTGTGTTTGTATAATAATAACTCTCGTACTATTGGTTAATTGAATCCACAGTACCCTTTTGTGAATTATTCATGTACTAGGTGTTTGTGTCTATCGAGAAGTGTATACCCACAACAAATATATTACTTTTAAACCGAAAAATAATCACAAAAATAAACCAAACCGACAGTTATTTTTGTAATTTGGTTTGGTTTGGTTTTAGAAATTTTAAAACCAACTAAATTGGTTTGGTCATGGTTTTAACCAATAATCGATCCAAACCGAACCATTAACACCCCTAGTTACCATGTTAAAAAAATAGTCTTCCCATTTTAGAGAGAGAAACTCTCGTTTCTCTTTAGTTTTCTTCTTCAAGATTTCTTCTTATTCATCTTATTTTTCTATAGATCTGGTTTAGATCCTAACAACTGGTATCAGAGCGAGATTAGATTCACCACATCTATGATGATGGAGAGTTTGAAGATCGGTATTGATAAATTTGATGGCTCCGATTTTAGGTTCTGGAAAATGCAAATCGAAGACTTCTTATATCAAAAGGATCTTTGTGAACCCTTGACTGGATGAAGCTAGAGGCGATGGCAGAAGAAAAATGGAAACTCAAGGATCAACAAGCTCTAGGTTTGATCTGGTTTAGTTTGTCCAGAAACGTGGCCTTCAACATCGTGAAGGAGAAGACAATAGCAGATCTGATGAAAGCACTGTCAAATATGTACGAGAATCCCTCTGTGATGAAAAAGGTATACTTGATGCGTGATTATTCAATTTACAAATGTATGAAGGTGGATCTGTGGCTGACAATATTAATGAATTCAATATGATTGTAAGTCAACTGAGTTCTGTTAATATTAGTTTTGAAGGAGAAATTAAGGCATTGATTTTGATGTCATCTCTACCTGAATCTTGGGATACGATTGTTGCTGCAACAAGTAGTTCCCGTGGGTCTGAAAAACTGAAGTTTGATGAAATATGAGATGTTGTTCTCAGCGAAAAGTATTCGAAAGAGAGGGATTGGAGAATCTTCGGGTAATGCTCTCAGTGTTGATCACTGGGGGAGGAGTAAATCAAAGGGTCAGAATATACATGGTAGATCTAAGTCAAAGAATCATGAAAAATCTCCACATAGATCAAACGTGTTATGTTGGAATTGTGGAGAGAGGGGGCATATTAGCACAGACTGTAAGAAACCTAAAAAGAAGCAGAACAAAAGATCTGAAAATGATAATGACTCCATAAATTCAGCAGAACACATTGGAGATGCACTAGTTCTTAGTGTTGACAGCCCAGTTGAATCTTGAATTTTGGATTCTAGTGCTTCCTTCCATACATCACCAAGCAAGGAATTGTTTCAAAATTTTAAGTCTAGATATTTCGAAAATGTACATCTTGCTGATAATAAGGCTTTGCCGGTTGAAAAAAGGGGGATGTCTGAATATATACTCCATTGGGTAATAAATTGATGCTGGAAGATATAAGATATGTTCCTGCTCTCAAGAAGAATTTACTTTCTGTTGGTCAGTTAGACAACTTAGATTATACACTAGTGTTTAGAAATGGTTCGTGAAAGGTTGTGAAAGGTGCTATGGTTGTAGCACGTGGCTTAAAAATTGAAACATTGTACACCACTAAAGGATGTATAAACCTAGTTGCTATTACTGACAATGTTTGCAGGTCAAGTCTGTGGCATAATAGACTTGGACACATGAGTGTCAAAGGAATAAAGATACAAGCTAAAAAGGGAATTTTGGAAGGTCTCGAATATGTTGATTCGGATTTTTGTGAAAGTTGTATTATGGGAAAGCAAAAACGTATCAGTTTCACAAAGGTTGCAAGAGAGACTAAGAAAGAACGATTGGAAATGTTTCATGCTGATGTATAGGGACCATCTCCAGTTTCATCGCTTGGTGGCTCCAGATTTTATGTAACTTTCGTTATGATTTCAGCAAGAAAATGTGGGTCTACTTCATGAAACACAAATATGATGTGTTTGCTATTTTTAAGAGGTGGAAGGCTGAAGTTGAGAATCAAACAGGGCTGAAAATCAAATGTTTGAGGTCCGACAATGGCGGAGAGTATGACTCATTAGAATTTAAAACATTTTGTGCAGTTGAGGGAATTAGTCTTATGAGAATAGTCCCAGTCAAGGCAAGACAGAATGGTGTCCCTGAAAGGATGAACAGAACGTTGAATTAGCATGCACGAAGTATGAGAATTGATTGTGGGCTGCCTAAGACCATTTGGGCAGACGCAATGAATATTGTTGCATACTTGATCAATCGAGATCCATTAGTTCCATTGGGATTCAAGATTCCTGATAAGGTATAGACAAGAAAGGAAATCAAGTTGCCACACTTGAGGACCTTTAGATGTTTTGCTTATGTTCACGTTGATCCTGAGAAAAGAGACAAGCTTGATGCTAAGGCTATGAAGTGCTATTCATAGGTTATGGTTCTGGTGTGTTTGGTTACAGGTTTTGGGATGACAAAAATAGAAAAATCCTAAAAACATTGTGACGTGACATTTGATGAAAATGTTCTATACAATTACAACAACAAGAAGGACTCAGAGATTACAAAGCAAGTGGGAGTTGAGTTGGAAATTATACCTAGTGAATAGGGTACAACTCAAGAAACTCCAGAAACTGATCTTGAAGAGCCAGAGGTTGAACAAGTGACACCAGAATCGATGTTGAGGAGATCATCTAGAAACATCAGAGCACCAGACAGGTATTCAACTTCATTACAATATCTGTTGATGACTAATGATGGGGAACCCGAGTCTTTCAGTGACGCTAAACAGGTGGAAGACTCAAGCAAATGGGAGCAAGCCATAGATGATGAAATGAGCTTACTAAAAAAAATAATACCTGGGAGCTAAATTAATTGTCTGTTGGAAAGAGAGCCTAGTTGAATAGATGGTTGTTGTCACGACCCAACCCAGGGGCCATGACTAGTGCCGATTAGGCACCTAGACTACATTAGACCATAAAACCACATTT
>JAPFFP010047507.1:0-10328 GCA_026153255.1 Solanum medicagineum | reverse complement strand
TGGAACCTATTTTGCATTGGAGCACCTCCTTATTGGCCTCCTCTTCCCCTTTGACCCACATTAGCACCTTGACTTTGAGGGTGACCATCTGTACCCTTATTTTAAGAATGTGGACAATCAACTACCTTGTGACCCACTTCACCACAACCAAAGCAAGCATTAGAATTCCTCAAACATGGATCACTATGATTCTTTTCACACCTTGGGCATCTAGGATTTGTCATTCCTTCATTACCACCTTGGAATCTTGGGTTAAGCACCCTATCATTGGCAAACTTCTTATTAGAAGTATTGGATAACCCTTGACCTTGAAACTTGTGGCCTTGAGGAAATCGGCCACCCTTAGAACCTTAGAACCCACCTTCAAATCAAGCCTTTTTGGACTCACCATTCCTTCTCTTTCTAAGCTTTTCCTCCTTTAGTTGCTCGGCATATGTCATGAGCCAAGAAAAATCCATATCACCTACTAGAATGGAGGTACAACACTCTTCATTAGCCAAGTCGAACACTCCCGACATAAATTTGTTCATCCTTGATCTCGATTCGGTAACTAATTGTGGAGCATACTTGGAGAGCTTGTTGAACTTGAGGGTATACTCCCTCACACTTATGGAACCTTGCTTAAGGTTCATAAAATCCATCATCGTACCCTCCCTCAGTCGATAGGAAAGAACTGGTTAAGGAATGTGGCTTTTTGACCTCTTCCTAAAGGATAGCATTATCATTACCCTTCACCAACTTTCATTGAGAAAACCAAAGGAAATGAGGGCTGGTTCAATTGGATAGTCATAGCATGAGACAACATTGTAATAGCATCTCGGACCTCATCTTGGGCTACCCCTCCATATTGAGGAGCTTGAGGAGTAAGAGGGGTCGATCGCCCCTCGTGTGTATGGGCTCTCCTTAATCTACCTCTTGGAATCGGCATGATCTAGAAGATCAAAGAGCATTCGTTAGGGGAAAAGCCATACACTTACATCTAAAGCACTATATAGACTATGAAGAAGTGAAACAGTTCTTAAAACGCCTCATAGCCTCCCATTCATAGTTGTGGCGCGTTTTACAACCATGAATAAGACTTTAATCGCCGCGGTGTGTTGGATTTAGAGAACCATTAACAACCTAGTTCTCTGATACTAAGCTTGTCATGGCCCAAGCCTACGACCTAGACGTGACACTGCAAATGAGATGTCCGAAAAAAACCTAAACAAGCCTCTTGATCATAACATGCACACATCCTTGGTTGCAGAAGTAAATTAGACATAAATAAGAATCAAGGAAAATGAGGACTAACAAAAATCTTTCATAATGTAGCAACATAAGAAGAGTCAAGCTTGAAAGCATAAAAACATAATACCCAACAACATCTCTACATTTAGAATGGAGTAGGGGCCAAGACACTCCCCGGGCTCACCCTAATAATAATAAGTTTCCAACATAAATAAAGAGTCTCAAGATAGCATGAAATGAATAGATGTTGTCCTCGAAGTTGAGGACTCACCAAAGCTTGCTTCAAAGGATCGCTCTAGCCATGTGGAGGAGGATGATCAAATAGAGCTCTGGCCCCTACGTGGTGATATCATGTAGGCATAGAGTATGCGTTAGTACGTTTGAATATACTAAGTATGACGGATGCAATTCAATAATACATAGGCTAATATAGTCAACATGCATAATCATAGGCAATGGATAAGTATAATCTCAATATGTCATGCATGATCAATACTTGCATTAAAACATGTTTGTAAACCATTCAACTTGTATAGTACATAATACACGTGTGGGAGGAGACCTTAACCAACATAGAGCAAGTAGCTATAACTTGGAATCCAAGGCCGTCAAGTGGACGGGCATGACACCTTCCAGCTAGGTGTGGTCTACTTGCCAAGATAAACCAAACATGATAACATGAACTGGATGGATCCACTAGCATAGTAAAGGTAATAATCACAATCCTATGGTGGCACATAGTTTAGGGACTAAAAAGTTTATATAAGGACCCCTTGATTCGAGCCCCCATCTTAAGCCTCAATCGGTGCTAAGTCTAATTCCCTGGAATACTTGAAATAGTCATAGCTTGTATAACTAGTAAGAAAAATGATACATGACATGAAAAGCTCTTGAATCATGCTTGACCTCTAATTATGAGCCTAACTTGAACATGAGAGTAAATAATTGTACATGAACCCTCGCTTTAATGGCTCACAAGACGTAGAAATCGTGAAATAGGGCTCAATTTATAACTTGCAAAATCATAGATAATTTCATTAATTTACTACATGCTTGAAAGCCCATAATATCTTGAAGTCACTTGACTTGTAAATCATGTAAATAACTTGAGAATTCTTGTCATGTCATTTTATCAAACACTTGGTGGGCATATGATACTTATTCAAAATCATGCAACTTGAGAGTATAACAAGATGAGTAAATCAATTCAAAAACAACCCACCAACATTATAGTAAAACCCGGAAATGGGTATTATAAAATCTATCTCAAAAGTTCATCATAGTTCGTATAGCTTTCAAAGCTTAAATCATGTGTAGTCTCAATAGAAAAAGATCAACTCATGGTATACGTTTAAAAATGGATATTCATGCATAATCAACAATACTTGGTGAAACCCCAACATAACTCATGCCCATATTTCATAATAAGAGATACCCATAAGTGATAGAATTTGAAATCATGTAATTTTCATAAAAAGAAAGATTTGGCTCCATGGGGGAAAAGACCCAATGGATGAAAGCCACATACCTTAAACTTGGATTTTCTTGAGATGAGCTTGAAGAAAACTTGAAGCTTGGATTGAATTCTTGAGTCCCGAAATTAAACTTGAATTGGAATGAGATATTTGGTAAAGTCTTAGAGAGGTTTTTGAGAGGGTTAGAGTGATATAGAGTTGAAAAATGGATAAGTATAGGTGATGTCGTGTTTAAGTGGACATGGGGCTATGACCCCAATGACCTTGGACGGAATAGAAAAAGTAAGGAAAAACGTCCTGTCCACAATGCAGACCCATCACGGAGCCAATTTTGTCTTGATCCACGCCCAATCTACGTCGCAACCTGGTCGCGGATGTACACTGGAAATCGTAAATTAGCTAAAATTATTTTTTTCTACGGGTCTTCAAAAATTCGGGTTATACCCATTTTCCACTCAATTTTCCCCCTAATCGAGAATACAACGTTAGATTTTCAATATCACGCAAGAATTTTGAGATAAATGGAAATTACACTTATGGGGCATTCCAAGGCACATGTGGGTAATTTCAATTGGTGTCACATGTACAAGCCTATATTAAAACTAAAGATTTGGAAGAAAGTTTACATGTCTCTATTGTCTTTGATTTTCAAATAGAATAGAATAACATAAGGTAAACCCAAGCCTTAAAGTGACGAGAATAACGAGCCCGCAAGTCTGACTCTGTCTCCCATGTTGCATCTTCGACGAGCCGATATTGCTATTAAACCTTCGCAAATGTAGTATCCTTGCTCCTGAGCTTCCGGACCTGTCTATCTTCTATAGCCACTGCTTCTCCTCATCGATCATATCTAGATTAAACTCTACAAATTCAAATGAAATCACATGAGATTTCTAACGCCACAACATCGAAATATGGAATACCAAATGAACAGATGATAAACTAGGTGGGAAACCAAGTCTATAGGCTACTCCCACCCAACTCAAAATATCAAAAAGATCAATGAATCTATGATTGGACTTGCCATTCTTCCCAAACCACGTAATAGCTTAAATGCATGATATCTTCAACTACACTAATTAACCTCTATAAAATCAAAGGTTGAACCCTTCTATCAACATAACTCTTTTGGTGACTGTGCGGTCAACAATTGACTCTTAATTCAATCATACCTACTCCATAGCATCTCTAAGAAAACTTGTGTCTTGGGTATCCACCGCAACTGAATCAAACCAATCGATGAGTGATCTATACCTCTAGCCATACAAGACCTCACAAGGAGCCACTTCAATGCTGGAATGGTGATCTTCGTTGTAGAAAAATTCAACTAAAGGAAAATGTTGATCCCATTGGGAACCAAAATCAATCACACACACTTGAAACATATTCTCCAACACTTGAATGGCGTTCTGATATTGATCGTGCATCTGGGGTGAAATGTTAATCATATCCAATCGATTACCTACTACCGAGCCTTTGGTTCTCACACTTAACCTATTGACTAGTCAACATTTCAACACTAACTCAAAGATATCTATGTTTATGCCACCATACTAAAAATGCTAGATCGAGCTATAACACAACTTCACTTCCCCGGGATGCATAGGATAATGGTTATAATGAAACTCCTCAAGAATCAATCTAATCAAGTCACCTACCTAGGGTACACAAATTCCATTCCCAATCCTCAAAACACCCTTAGAGTGAAGTATCGCTTCTTTAGAGTCATCTCTAATCATTTTGTCTTGAATGAGACACGACTTTTCATCCTCAAACTGCTGAGCATGAACCTAATCCATTACGAAGATCGAGCCTCAATGAAAGTAAGTATCACCCTCATCTGAAATATGCAATCATACCAACCCATTAGCTAGCTCTTAAACATCACTAGCCAAAGGTCGCTCCTCTACACCGAAAGCTGTAATACTCCCAATGCTAGAAGCCTTCCTACTCAATACATTAGCCACTATATTAGCCTTTCCTAAATGGTAAAATTATAATCCTTTAGAAAGTCAATCCACTTTTTTTGCTTGAAATTCAAGTCTCTTTGGCTGAAAATGTACTACAAACTTTGGTGATCCATGAGATTCTCACAATGAAACGCATAAATATAGTGTCGCCACAACTTTAGAACAAAAATAACCACAGCCATATCACGATCGAAAATCAGATTGCGACTAAAGAAAGATAAAATAAAGCGAAAACCATCACAATATACCATAAGAAATCCCTAAAACTTGGAGTCATGAGTACAAGAGCATCTAAAGCAGTGTAGTAGAGTAAATACAACTGTCTCAAATGAAATACAAAGGTGACAATATCCGATAGGAAGTCTAAAAGAAGCAACAAAGAAAATTCGAAAGATACCACGTGACTACCGGTAAGATCTGGATAGGTACAAAACATATAAACTATAGTGAATCAACTATCCTGTGCGGATCCTTGTGCTGGATTTGCAGAGAGGAAACAAAGTAGGGATGAGTACATCGAAATGTACCTAGTAGGTTCAACCGACAAGGTAAGAGAAATGGAGCAAGTATGCAATAACGAAGAATCATATCACCTACATCAAAAAGTTTAATACACCATTAATATATACATAATGGTAAGCTAGGATATCCATAATAACCCATGGTACCATACAATGAAAGATGTTAATATGATGAATGAACTCATCATATCATAAACCTAATATCTCACAGCCTTGCCACCTGCTCGTGGTCAAGAAATGTCACTATGTCTTAACCTTGCCACCTTCCCATGGTCAAGCGATACACCAGTGTCTCAACCTTGCCACCTGCTAGTAGTTAAGGGATTTTACAGTATCTCACCTTGCCACCTGCTCTTGGTCAAGGAATATCACAATATCTCAACCATGCCACCTACCTGGGTCAAGGGGTGATACAAAGCAATGAGCGACAAATGCATGTCAATGATACAATCTAGATATACATACGTATATATATAAAATGGCATATTAATAAGAATACTGATACATGAATCTCATATGGTCATATAATTATAAAGAATAATATCAAGTGTCACAGCTAATGCCCAAACCATCAATATGTCTCAGATCATTGTACTTATATCAATAACCAAGTGTAACAAACAATATCAAACTTCACTTGTCCTAGATATAAAAGCATAACACAATATCGCACCTCACTTATCCCAAATTATACACATAAACCTCGAAAGTATCTCAACACTCATCAATTACTGCAAAATCACCCAAATAGTATCATAAGTCTCATATTATTACATAATTATCCCAAATTATCTCAATTCATAAGATTTCATCTCGATTTATATAGGATTAGAATTTACTCATAATTCGGCTTATCTGGAATCACAATTCCATCAATATTCCTTCATATCAATACAATTACTCATGAATCAGTCTAGATCTCCCATTTGCCACATAAACATGCTCAATTACTCAAATCTAGTCTCAAAAGGTTAGTCAAACATACCTCAATGCCAAAACTGCACTCGGATAAGCTTTCAATCAACTCAATCCTCAAAATGATCCTTGGACCAATCAATAACTATCAGAAATAGATAGTATGCACTAATAGATGAATGTTTACATCCATATTGGCATGAATTAGGCTTAGGGACAAAATGATCAAAATTAGGGCTAAAATGTAAAGTTCTCAAATCTGAAAAATGACTTTAAAATCAAGTTCTACATGAAAAATGAAGTTCGTAGGTGAAAATTTCACTAAAATTGAGTTCAAATCAAAGTTGAAATCATCATTTAAAGTTTGAAAATCATAGTCTTAAAGTCCTCAATTTTGGACAATCACAATCATGAAATATAAGACAGAATCGATCAAGATAAAACTTATGAAAAATAATTAAAATATATTAGAAACACTTACCCAACAAAATCTTTCCAAAATCTTCTTTCAAAATTGCCCAAAAAAGCTTTGAAAGTTCAACAAGGGAGTAAAAATAGTGACTTACGAATTTAATATTGTTCAGGTAAAATCCTTCTTCACGAACATGGACAAGCCTCTACGAACATAAAGGTCAAAGTCAATTAACCTACCGCGAATGTGGACCCACCTCCACGAACGCTGAGCTATGGGTCAACATCCTCTGCGAACGCGGGCAAGGATTCCATAAACGCAGAGGTCAAGAAGGGCTAACCCTGTACCAAAATCAGATTTATACAAATCAGATAGGTATCCATACCAGAAAAAAGGATATGGATCCAACGAATTATCAGAAATCAATTTCAATGCCTTCTCACCACATTTACCTAAGCAACTCGTATAAACTAGTTTAAAATTTAAAATATCTAAAATGCCCTTAGCAACTCAAAAAATTATGACGAGACCATTTCCAACCTTAGTTTCATCATCTGAAACTATTGGAAATGTCAAAATTTTGATCTGAGCTACCGAAGTCAAACTTTGGTTCTAAAAACAACTTAAAACACAACTTTGGGCCTAAAGACCTCATTTTAACTCTAAATTCAGTTCCATAACTTCTCATAGACTAGTTTCGATATTCCAGAGCTAATAGGATTGATGGATCTCCGATCCGACATGCGAAACTCAAAATGGTACAAAAACTCACTTTTTCAACAATTTAAGCTTCCAAAAATGCCAAAATTGATATTTTTCAACTTTTAAAACTCAGGATTTCAGTTCCAACAATACAGATAGTAACTTACGAAAGGGAAAAACAATAACTTTTGCAGATAAAGCCAAAAATGACCAACTAGGTCATTACATCATTCACGACTAAAAGTAATGTTCTTCCTCGAACATAAAAGAAATAAGAGTACCTGAAGCCTCAAAAAGGCTAGGATATCTGACCGAATGTCAGACTCCAACTCTCAAGTAGTCTTATAAATAGAACAGTGTCACATTGAACCTTCACAGAAGTTATATCCTTGTATCTTAGTCTCCATACTTGCTTGTCCAATATATCTATGGGCTCTTCCTCAAATGACAAATCTAGACCCAACTCAACAAAATCATAAGAAATCACATGGGACTAATCAGGAATGTACCGACAGAGTATAGGAATATGAAAAGCAAGATGCAATAATGATAATCTCGGTGGTAATGCTGACTCATAGGCCACCTCACTAACTCTCCTCAAATTCTCAAATGGGTCAATGAATCTTGGACTGTGTTTGCCCCTCTTCCTGACCCTCATCACACCTTTCATGGATGAGATCTTCAGCCAAACACTGTCTCCAACAGAGAACTCAAGAGGCCTAGTCCTCCGATTAGCATAACTTTTCTGGTGGCTATGAGCTTTCAATAGTCTACCCTGAATCAAATTAACCTGGTGGCTCTGAGCTTTCAATAGTCTACCCTGAATCAAATGAACCTAATCCATGACATCTCTGAGTAGATCCACCCTCAGCACATCTGCTGAACCTGAATCAAATCATCCAAATGGGTGACCTACACCTCCAACCATACAAGGCTTAAAATGGTGCCATCTGGATGCTAGAATGGTAATTGTTGTTATATGAAAACTCCACCAATGGTAACATCTGGTCCTATCAGCCCCCAAAATCAATCACATAAGCCCTAAGCATGTCCTCTAACACCTGAATGGTGCACTCGGACTGTCCATCTTTCTAGGGGTGGAAACCAAAACTCAAAATCCACTCTAGTACCCAAACCACATTGTAGAGCCCGCCAAAAATAAGAGGTGAACACAGACACTCTATCTGATACTATAGACACTTGTACATTTGCAATCTGAACACATCCTGAATATACAACCTAGACAACTACTACACACTATAGTGAGTCTTCACCAGTAGAAATTGGGCCAACTTGGTCAAACAATCAACAACTACCCAAACTGAGTCAAACTTTCCCAAGGCTGTGGGCAAACCTGTAACAAAATGCATAGTCACTCTCTCCCATTTCCACTCGAGAATAGGCATCCTATACATCGATCCACTGGGCATTTGGTAATCATACTTGACCCATTTACAATTCAAACACTTTTCCCTGAACTCAGCTATGTCTCTCCTCATACAGAACCACCAATAATGTTACTTTAGATCATGGTACATCTTTTCCACACCTAGATGGATAAAATATCTAGCATAATGGGCCTTTTCTAATATCAATCTCACCCAATCTCCCACCTTAGGCACAGAAACTTTGCTATTTTTTCTCAAAATACCCTCAAAATCAATAGTAGCCGCATTAGATTCACCTCTCAACACATCACCATGAATCAAGGCAACCTAGGAGCCTCAAATTGATGAGCACATACTTCATCAGACGAAGAAGATCTACCCTCAACAAAGGCCAAAATACTTTGAGGAGGAGACATACCTAAACAAACTATCTGTCTGGAAAGGAACTGAACCTCCAAAGCTAAGGGCCTTTCCTCAGCCCTCAAAAATGTGAAACTCCCCATACTAATAGCCTTTCGGCTCAAAGCATCTGCTACAACATTTGCCTTCTCGGGGTAATATAAAATAGAGATATCATAATCTTTTAATAACTCCAACTAGTTATCTCATGTTTAGATGAGGTTAAGAAAAGATGTACTTGAGACTTCAGTTATCGTTAAAGATCTCACAATGCACCCCACAGAGATAATGTTGCCACAACTTCAACACAAACATAATCGCATCCAACTCCAAATCATGGGCAGGGTATTTTCTCTATTGCACCTTCAACTATCTAGAAGCATAGGCTATCATCTTCCCCCTTCGCATCAATACACCACCCAAACCCACACTAGAAACATCACAATATACCATTGAGCTTTTGGATGCTCACCTCAATTCCTCAAACCACTAAAATACCATATCCTTCAGAGTCAATCTAGTCAATGAGGTTGCTATAGAAGAGAATCCTTGAACAAATTGTTGATAATACACCACTAAACCAATGAAACTTCGAATCTCAAACACCGAAGTAGGTCTAGCCCACTCACAAATAGATGCTACCTTGGTTGGATCAACCATAATGCCTTCTTTTCACACAACATGCCCAAGAAATGCAATAGACTCAAGCCAAAACTCATATTTAAGAACTTAGCATATAACTTCTCTTCTCTTAATCTCTGAAGTATGGTCCTTAAGTACTGAACATGATCGGCTTCACACTTGGAATAAACCAAGATATCATCTATAAACACAATCATGAATATGTCCAAATAGGGTTTGAACACTCGGTTTATCAACTCCATAAAATCAACCAGAGCATTAGTCAACACAAATGACATTACCATGAACTCATAATGCCCATAATAGGTCCTAAAAGTTGTCTTCGGCATATTAGACACCCGAACTCTCAACTGATGTCTCACGCCCAAAGATGAGAGCCTATATGCAACACAACAAATACGAAATCGAAGGGATCTAAACAAACCTCTTAAGTATGCAAACACATCCTTAGTTTTTGCGGAAGCATAAAAAAGCATTAAACATATAGCACATAATTATTAAAGGAAATGGGAGTTTGGACTCACGCAATGGGGATGTTGTAGGGAAAGAGATGAGCATGAATCACATAGCAAATAATTTCTATAGGGCGGGTATATATGACTCATGCTATGGGAGCAATTAGGCACTTGGGACTTCCATCTCATCACCATCATCAAGAATTTAACACAAAAAGT
>JAPFFP010047506.1:0-10329 GCA_026153255.1 Solanum medicagineum | reverse complement strand
GTGGGGTGCCCGATGTTGCTACCGTACATTGAAATTCCCTTTGGCTTAGATGTGTTGCATTGATGACTATTTCTTTCATTATTCTTTTGGTTTGCTTGTAAATTTCATATGTGTCCTGAACTCTCTTGGTGTCTATCCCATTTGTGAGCATAGTATTATTTGAATGTTCATAGGTGTTATTCTGTATTCATATTGCATTGGGTCTCGCCTTGTGACTTGTGGGGTTTTGTGTTAATCAATGAGAACTAAGTTGATGAGATGATTGACATGAAAGGCCGAAAGGCCTAAATGATTTGAGTTAATAAGATGATGAGAGTCTCTGTGAGACTAATTGAGATGATGAGAGCCTCCACGAGGCTAATCGAGATGATCGATTAAGATGAGGAGTTTTATGAGCATTGAATCTTGCGAGGAGTATTGAGAAGCTAAATGAGTAAGAGTAAATCCAACTCGCACTCATTAGCTATGTTGCTAAGCGTACGTGAGGACAGAACCATTACATTGAGGTTCCCTTTGAGTTAAGGTCCCTGAAAGAAATAAAGGACTTGAGGCTAGATCCCTAGTAGATCCAATTCGTTCTTTACCTGGTTATTACGGAACGACTGTGGCAACATCAGTGGGATTGTTTTACAATCACTGGCTAAAATGTGATTATTGTCAGATAAATGAAACTCTTAGATAGGTCACATAATCATATACTTTGAGTACCATTGAGTTGAGTTGAGTTGAGTCGAGTTGATTGATGAGGCTTGATTGGTGTTGATGAGTCACTTATCTACTCTTTATTCTTGCTTTAAATAGACATTTGACAATGGGATTGAGTATATTCTTAGTTGATATTATTTCGATATTATTCTCCCGGTATCTATTTCATTCATCCATTTTACATACTCGTACTCCATATACTGACGTCCTTTTTGGACTGCATTGTGTTTTTATGAAGAGGCAGGTAGTAGAGATCGTTAACAGGCACGCTGTTGAGGATCTTTGTGTTCAGCTGAATTGGTGAGTCTCCCTGACTTCAAAAGATCCTATTTTGTTTTCATCTAGCTTTATAGAGTTAGACTTTAGTTAGCTTTACTTTTGAGTTGAGGTAGCCAAGGGTTTGTCATTAGTACCATTTAATAGTGATAGAAGCTTCATAGACTAGAGTTGAGTTTTTGATGTTGAGATTTTGCTAAGCTAGTTTCTTCCATACTAGACTATTTATTTGATATGATATTTGAAACTTAGAATATCCCTTCTTACTATCATAGTCTACAACTGAATTGTTAAGTTATGTTGAATGAATGAATGTGATAAGGCCAAGCAGTTCGCTTGGCGATTAGCAATTGTCTCTGAGTGCCGACCAAGTCTAGGGTAATCTGTCGGGGCATGACATACTTGGTATCATAACATAGATTTCAAGTGTCCTAGGGAGTCTATGAAGATGTGTCTAGTAGAGTCATATTTATGGGTGTATTATGCACCACACTTCATAAGCAGGAGGCTATAGGACATTAGGAATGGTTACACTTGTTTCATGATCTGATTCGTGAGGTAGAGTTAAACCTCTATGAAACTTCTTCTAATTCGTGCTCCACGTGTTATAGAGTTGTGATCATGCCTCCCAGAAGAGTCGTTAGAGGTAGAGGACGTCCTGCCAGGCAAAATGTTAACCCACTTGAGCCTCAAGGACATGAAGAGCCCATGGATCCAGTTGTCCCTATTGAGCAACTACCACAAGCTAACGTTATAAATTGCCGAGCTTTGCCAGGCTATCCAAACTATAGTCTAGGCTATCACTGTACCTGCTGCGAGGCAAGGAGCGGGTAAACAGGATGTATAGGACAAATCTAGAGTCTTAGAATTCTCGACGAAGAATCCTCTTTGAGTTCATAGGGTCTGCATCCAATGAGGATCCTGAGAACTATGTGGGTCTGTCATTAGAAACATTTGATAGTTATATAGGCTTCATAGACTAGAGTTGAGTTATTGATGTTGAGATTCTATTAAGCTAGTTTCTTCCATACTAGCCTATTTAATTTGATATGATACTTGAGACTTAGACTGTTCACTTCTTACTATCGTAGTTTACCGCTAAATTGTTCAGTTATGTTGAATGAATGAATGTGATGAGGCCAAGTGGTTCGCTTGGGGACTAGCAATAGTCTTGGAGTTTCAGCCATATCAAAGGTACCCTCCGAGGCGTGACAGTATCAAGGACTTAACTTTTCCTTCCTTCCAAATCATATTAAACTCTTCATGGGTGACACTGTCAAGTATACCCCATACTTCACTTAGAACTCTAAGTCCCTTTTCCTAACATTGGTTTAGGACCTTTGATGACTCTGTGTAGTTCTAAATCTCTCTATGATGGTCTTTATCTTTTCCATATCTTGGTGTACCAAGTCTAGCCTAATTAACTACTGGATCAGTGATCTACGTCTCTTTTTATAGAGGCCCTTATAAGGAGCCATCTGAATGCTTGAATGAAAACTATTGTTATAGGTGAACTCAGTTAGAGGCAAGTGGCCATCTCAATTACCTTTTGAAGTCTATAATGCAGGCCCTCAATATACCCTCCAATGTCTGAATCATGTGCTCTCCTTGAGCATCGGACTGAGTGTTAAGGTTCACCTTCAAACCTAAGCCCTTCTTAAAAGATCTCCATAATTGGGTAGTGAATTGAACTCCTCTATTTAAGATGATACACAAATGAACTCCATATAATCTAACCGTCCGTATCTCTTATGTACAATCAGGCATAATCCTTTGTAGTGTAGTTGTCTTTATTGCCAAGAAGTGTGCGGACTTAATCATCCTATGAACTATCACCCAAATTGAATCATGTTATATATGAGAACTCGGTAAGCCTTTGATAAAGTCCATATTAATCATCTCCAACTTCTATTTTGGAATCCCAAATTTCTGATCTATTGCACATGGCCTTTCATGCTCAACTTTAACATGTTAGCGATTTGGGCACTATAAAACAAACTCTGGAATATCTCTTTTCATCCCACTCCACCAATAGACTTCTCTAAAGTCATGGTATATCTTAATTGTCCCTGTATAGATACAATACCTATAGTGTTGAGCTTCTACCGTGATGCTTTGTCGTATGCCATCAATAATAGGAACACATAATCTACTTTTATACCTCAATACTCTACCTCCTCCTTTGGAGAAAGTCATCACCTTGTACTTAGGCACATCTATCTTTAATTGAGGTAGAATAGGATCTTGGTCATGCTTCTCCTTCACCTCTACTACTAAAGATGATACAGACCCATTATGTACAAGCAGTCCACCATCACTAGATTCATTCAATTGAACTCCTAAATGTTCAAGTTTATGACCTCTTTAGATAACTTCTTCTTCCTCTCTCCCACACAAATGCTTTCCATGGATAATCTTCTAAGAGCATCATCAAACACATTAGGTTTACCTAGATGGTAGCGGATGTTCATGTCATAATCCATGAGAAATTCAAGTCACCTCCTTTGCCTCGATTTGAGCTCTTTTTGAGTAAAGACATACTGCAAGCTCTTTTGATCTATGAACACATCCACATGAGGTCTATATAAATAGTGGCACGATAGCTTGAGAGCAAACACCACCACTGCCAATTCTAAGTCATGTGCTGGATAATTTCTCTCATGAACCTTGAGTTTTCTCGAAGCATAAACAATAACTTTACCTTTTTGCATCAAAACGCAGCCCAACCCCATTCTTGAGGTATCACAATAAATTACAAATCTATCAGTCCTTTTAGGAAAGGTCAACACTAGTGTAGTAGTCAACCTTGTTTACAAATCTTGAAAACTCTTCTCACATTCATCAGATCATTGAAACTTAACCTTCTTCTGAGTCAGTCTAGTAAATGGTGAGGATATGAAGGAGAATCCTTTAATAAATCTGCAGTAGTAGTCAGTCAAACCCTAGAAGCTTCTTATGCCAGTCGAAGAGGTTGGCCTAGGCTAGTTCTTAATCGCCTTAATCTTTTTAATGTCTACTCGAATATCATCTCCCAAAATAATATGAACTAGAAAAGCCACATATTTGAGCCAAAACGCACAGTTTTTTTGAAAACTTATCATACAACTCCCTATCTTTAAGAGTTTGAAGAACAATCTGAGATAACCGATATGCTCTTCCTCATCTCTGGAGTACACCAATATGCCATTCATAATACAATCACAAATATATCAAGGTACTATTTGAATACTCTATTCATTATATCTATGAAGGAAGAAGAACAATTGGTCGAACCAAAGGATATCACTAGAAACTCAAAATGACTATATCGGGTTTGAAAAGCCATCTTCGGGATGGCATACACTCTCATATTCAACTGGTGATAACTTGATCTGAAGTCTATCTTTGAGAAAATAATGGGACTCTGAAGTTGATCAGACAAGCCATCGATCCTTTGAAGGGGATACTTCTTCTTAACAGTCACCTTATTCAACTGGAAATAGTCAATACATAATCTAACATATCATCTTTCTTTTGCGCGAATAGGATAGAAGCGCTCAATGGAGAGACACTCAGTCTAATGAACCCTTATCCAAGACATCTATCAACTGCTTTTTTTTAATTCTTTCAACTTATTAGGGGAAATTTTATATTGTGGAATAGAAATAGGTTACATATCTAGAATGATATCTATCCCAAAGTCAATCTCTCTATCGGGAGGGACTCCAGGAAAATCATCAAAGAAAACATTTGGGAACTCATTGTCAATCGAAATTGACACAAAGGATGGAGACCTCTACATCATCAATCTCAATTCTCACGAGGTGAGAGATACATCCATTAGAATTAGCTTTATGGCCCTAAAGTAGGAAATAAACCTACCCTTGGTGCAATGGAATTACCCTTTAACTCTAGGGTTGGTTCATTCGGGAATTGGAATTAACAGTCTGGGTCCTAGAATCAATGGAAGCATAGTAGGCATAAACTCAATCTATTCCAAGGGTCACATCAAAGTCAAACATCTCCAACTCTATAAATAAGGTATCTCTATGATGGACAGATACTACACAATCTCTATAGATCCTTTCAACTAGAATAGACTCACTAACGAGAGGAAATTGTAAAGGGTTTGAGCAAAGACATAGGAAGAATATCTAATCTACCAGCCATATAAGGAGTGACAAAAGACAAAGTGGCGTTGAGATTGAGCAATGCATAACAATTAAAGGTAAAGACTCAAAACATACCTATAACAATAACTTGTGCAACCTCCTAATCCTAACGATTACCCGTTGCATATAGACAGTTTGGTCTTCTGCCTGTACCTGATGTAGCACCCGTCTAACTATCTTTAACTAACAGTGTTGTAGTAGAAGACTAGGCCTTATTCCCCCATATTGGACATTCCTTTTGGAAGTGACCCATCTAGCCACACTTGTAACAACTATCCCATTCCACTCTACACTCACCCAAATGCATCTTGCCATACTTTTCGTAGGGTTTCTTCCCTTTCAATCCAAAGGTCACACTAGTTTGAGATTGAGAACCCTGTTATTTGAAGTTTTGTTGACCCTGGGACTTCTGATCGCACCTATTACTCGGAGTTGGTGCACTCGCTGAGAATGGTGCATAACTCAAAGCTTTTCTGAAAGTAGGACTTGTCCTCTTAACTGTACTTATGCTTGGTTGGCTTAAGCCCTACCGATTTAGCCCTTTTACTCATGTTCTCCTCCCTATCTCTCTTCTTCTCCTCCTCAGGTTGTGGTGTATAGACCATAAGCCTAGAGATGTCTATGCCTAGAATCATTAATGTCACTTTGCAGTCCTTCACGTGTTTGCCCAAGATAGGTATGAACTTCCTCATTCTAGCCCTATGTCATGGATCATCTCTGGAGCATACCTAGATAGCTTAATGAACATGAAACCGTATTCTTTGATAGTCAACCCGTGCTATTTTAAATACACGAACTACTCAATCTTTGCCCTAGCCAACTCTCAAGGAAGAAATAATGAAGGAAGCCATTCTCAAATTCACCCCACATGGCGGACTTAACATCCTCACTTCGACCCTCCTCCCAATGATTGTACCAAATATTCACCATATCATTAAGTTAGCAGGAAGGAAGTTTAACTTCCTCAATCTCAGTCGCATGCATGGCTTTCAAATATTCCACATCTCATCAATGAAATTTTGGGGGTCTTCATCAACCTTAGACCCTGTAAAGATTGCTGGGCTCATCCTAAAAAAATCCCTAAGTCTTGTTGTAGCAGTTGGCTCTTGGGAATTGAAGCTAGGAGTTTGTGAACCTCGATTACTGCTATGGGAGGTCACTAGATTGAAAAGCATAACTATGACTCCCCTGAAATTAGCCTCTAAAGTGGAGGCTCACTGTGCATCAGGCACTTGAGGAACCCCAACAGTTCTGGCAGGTCAACCTCGGCCTCTCATTCTCATCTAAGGAGGCAACTCTGATGGTAATTTGCTGACAACCAATTTTGACCTTATTTTTTAAAAACAATTCCATGCTTTTTATGGTGTTAAAATATTTTTTTTAATTTTATTAAATCTTTATCTTGTGTTAAATTATATTTTTTATACATCATTGATTATATTGGTTCTTATTCATTTTAATATTTTTAAACACAGTCTAATAATTACGGACTGCACATGTTTTCCACTTTTACCTTTTGCCCGTACTTTCCCATTTTCACCCCCTTTTCAACCGCAAAAATCCACTGAGAATTTCACCAAACCCCTTCTGCACTTCAATAGGAAAAAATCACAAACACCACAAAATCCCTCATCTGGAAACACCCAAAGGATTCTCAACGTTTTTTCTCCATTTCTTCTAGCGAGCTATGAGCTCCCAAAACAAGCAGCCAGCAGCTCCAAAGCTTTGGCAAACCGAAGAAAAAGCAACAACCAAACCAAACCTCAAAACAGCCAACTAATACAACCATTATTGCCTCCATTACTGTCGGAACTTCAACCCAGCCGCAACCTGTCCTATCCAACTCGAAATCACAAGCTCCTACACCACTTCGTCACAATCAGCACACCCACGAAGCAACAAACAATCAGTCTCCTCTTCCCATTTTTCTTATCATTTTCTAAGTATGAAAAGTCCAAATCTCTATCCAGATTATATCTTTGGACATATCTATCCTTGGTTATTTGCTATTTTGTATTTATTTATTTATTATCATTAGCATTGTTTTCAGATCTAGATGAAGAAGTTAGATTCCGGCAAAGTTCTGCCAATAATTTTGCGTTTTGTTCTTATTTACTTATGATTTAATGGTCATGTTAATTTTTGGTTCACTGATTTGTTAAAGTTGGTATTTCTAGACTTTTAAATATACAAGTATATGTGGTTATCTTTGTATATATATTTGTTTTATTTTTTGATTTCATTGGGTTTTGTTGTGAATTTTGAGTTATGTATGTGAGTGTTACTTTTGTTAAAAAAAAAAACATCTTTCATGCATTTTTCTAAAATGTTTTTAGTAACCCGTATTGGTAATTTGATTGTTTTTGTTATTTAGGCTTAGTTTTCATTATCTTGGTTGCTTGTTGAATAAATCTGATAGTTTCTGTTTTATTTATTTGTGCATTCTTTTTTAATAGTTCTTGATATTTTTTATTCACAATGTGGTGAAGTCATCAAGTTAATGTTAGAATTCTGTTATTAGCCTATTGATTATTTTATGATGTTTTAGGTTATTTGATTGGATTATTGTTTGAATTTATTCTTAACCTTGGTATCACAGATTTGGATATTATGTTTTATTAGCTTTACACTTTCTGCTCACATTTAGAATTCTTGGTAAATTTGCTTCGGTCCTTGTGCCTTGTCAATATTTTGAGCGAATTTCCCTCTATTTTATTTTTTCTCAACATATTAGACATTGTTAAAATTAACCAATGAAAAATCTATCTGTCGGACTTTAAGATCTCTCCATTTTAAAAAGATGAAAAAATTCATTTTACATTTATATTCACGGTATGTTAAAATTAGAAAATTTTAATTTAAATTCATGTGGACGTTATTTGTTAAAATTGGCCGATGAGAAATTATCGTTGACTTCCCAGGCCTTCCATGTATATAAGATGGATTTTAATTTAGTTTTAATTTTTATTGGTATTTATTCATTGCTAACACTTTTATTAAATGTTTTTACAGGTATATGGAGTTGTTTTTTATTTATCTATTTATTCTTTATTGTGTATATTATTGACATTAGGCAAATATTAGGCGTTTTTCGTATTATTGCTTTATCTTATTTTTGTATATTTGTTATAATTTCTATTGTTTATCTCCTCAAATTGAAAAAATGAGTTCGATCAGGACCCACAGTTGTGGCTTGTGAAGAGTATTAATACCTTCCCTGAGAATAGTTTGAACCCTTACTCGAAATTTAATTGGTTCGCAGACATTTTGTAAATAATTAATTGGTTTCCTAATTATCCTTAAAATTAGGTAGCGCCTCCAAATTAAAATTATTTTTCTCTAAAATTCTTTAATTTAATTAAATTGCTTATTTGTATAGGTCACTACGACGTTGCGCCTTTGGGATGCCAACAGGATTCTCAAAGTTGGAAGTGGAAGCATCGCTTTGGGTGGCAGAACACTTAGGATGCCTGATTTTATAAGTGCATACTGCACAAATCAAATAGATATTTTTTACAGAGTTGAACTCTATTACACAAACTTAGAATACAAAAGAAGTTAGACAATTCTTAATGTCTTATAGTCTCTTGCTTATAAGTGTGCTACACAACATACCCATAAAGAAGACTCTACTAGACAGGGGGTTCATAGACTCCCTGGAACTCATGAACTCTGTCTTTTGATACCAAGTTTATTGCACCCTGGAGGGTACCCTTGGCATGGTCGACATTTGAAGAACCATTGTTGATTCCCTAAGAGAACACTTGGCCTCATTATCACATCATATTCAACAGTGGAAGTAAGTACTCAAGTAAAGGTTATGAATTAACCAAATAACTTAATCACTACATCAATAATAGTTTCCAACGGATAAAGCTGGAATGTAAATAAAAATCAACTATCACTGATCAACATCTGGGAAGCCTCTAATCTAAGTCTAGAAGGTGTTAAAACAAGTCCAGTGATACCTCAAAGGAAATACTACTAATCAAGATAAGATAAAGAAGACTTCTTTGGATAGGAAGAATGGCTCACCAAGTCTAGAATGTAAAGATTGGTCCTCAACGGTGCGCCTATTGTGCTCTTCTATCTCCTATATCTGCATTATTAGACGATGCTGATTCAAATAGACGTCACTATATTGAATATACTAGTATGTAGGATGGAAAAGGAAATAAGTAAGGCTCAATACAGTCAATATCAACAAGCTCAAACAATCAACAATTCAACCCGACAATCTATCCGATCAACTGTAACACCCCGCACCTTACAATATTGACACAATTCAAATGAAACATGACATGGTGGACAAATTGACGCTAATTTTTAAAAGTACTTGAATCTCGCGTTAATGGGCTATATATGTGTTTAACGCTTAAGAGGGTCGAGTGAATACGTGTTTTGTGTTTAAATGAGAAGATTACGACCTTAAATGAAGTAAGAGAATTGAGGTGCTTGTAGGACTTAGAAGCTAGCAGGTGACTCACCTACTTGATTAGCTTAAATTTGTTAGTTAAATGGAGACGAGGCTCGAGGTTTTTAAGTTTTATTATGAACAGAACTTGGTGTTCTTAACATAGTTGGAGTTATAAACATTACCCTAAGGTTGCTGCCCTGATTTTGGTTTCATTTAACAAGCGCGTTTTATCGTGTTATCTTAAGCGTCATGTTGATAGAAACTTGCGGGCTGTTGTATATAAGGCTATTAGCCCACGTCCTTCATGACTTATTAAGTGCTGTTATAAGACTTTTATAGGTATGTTTATGTGTGTAAATGTTGCTGGAACAATTTGGTTAGAGTTGGAATAGGTTTGGAGTTGTCAACGTCGAAATGTAGCAAGGGAAGGTAACATTATTCTGTCCAATTTTAGATTGTGCGGAATTGTGATGTGTTGTGCTTTGTGGGCAGTGTTAAGACTGTTATGGCATTGAAATAGGCTGTACATGATGTGTACATGCTAATGTGTATGAGAAAGTACGATTAAAGAGCGGAAAGGTTAAAGGAATAGGCTCGGGTTTATAAACACCCGCTTGCTGCCCGTGTATTATTTTCTTATGTGATTGGGTTGCCAAGGTGTATCTATTGGATTTTAATGCTAGTTTTATACCTTACTATGTTTTAGATAAGTATTTGGAGGAAGGAAAGGTTATCTTGAGATAGTAACAAGGTCCGACGATGAGGTATGTAAGGTTACTT
>JAPFFP010047505.1:0-10329 GCA_026153255.1 Solanum medicagineum | reverse complement strand
GTACATTATCTCATACTGACGTCCCTTACGGGGGACCTGCATTTCATGCTGCAGGTACAGGTGCTAGTAGATCTCCCTAGTAGGAGTACAAGATATTCAGCTGCTATCACCAAGCTCCAGGTTGCTTCGGGGCTTTGTATACGTCTAGAGCTTATGTTTATATTGTACAGTTAGTTAAGGCGGGGCCTGTCCCGACCCTTATCAGTTGATCCTTTTTATTTAGAGGCTTTGTAGACTATGTAACGTAAAAGTGAAGTTAGGTCTCGTACTTTAGACACCATGGCCCCAACGGCCTAGTCATATGCATTTCCTTTTGGCTATGTTATCACTGTTTATCTGCTTTATATCATGTTAAAGGTAGGAACCCCTTATAATATGTATAGAAAATGCATAGTATATAGGTTGGTTTTCCCGGGCCTTATCGGCAACGGGTGCCAGTCCGCCCTAACGGGACTTTGGGGTGTGACACAAATTATACAACTTTTAGTCCCATCTGAAAAGTGAAACCTAATTTAAACCTTCCGAAAAGGGGAAGGTGCCACTCGGGCCATTTATTTAATCCCGAATGTTTAATTAGGGTAATCTTGTAACACCTCACATCTTACAGTACTAGTACTATGCAAATGAAATGTGATATGGCTTTTCAAATTAGAGCCAATTTTTTTAAAAGTGCTTGAATCTCAAATAAAAGGGCGACATGTATGTCTAACGCTGAAGAGAGGCGAGTTAAATAAGTTTTAAGTCAAATTAAGGAGATCACAACCTTAAACAAGGTGAAAGAAGTGACGTGCTTGTAGGACTTAGGAAGATAGTAGGTGAGTCACCTACATGCTTAGCTAAACTATGCTAGCTAAACGGAGACGAGTCCCGATGCCAAATCTGTCCAAGTCCAATAATGAATAAAGTCCGTGTTAAGAGTGTAACTTTAGCCCATGTTTTACCATTGTAATTGGATGATACGTACAGCCCAAGATGAATAATAGAAGGGTCCAAGCACATCACAACCCACTTGGCTAATTGGGCCCAAGCTAAGTGAAGAGAAATTAGAAAAATTGGCTGCCAATACCCATCCACTTTGAGACCCATTTAGGCCCAAGTGTGAGGGCCAAGCTGCTGCATTACTAGCCTATTAATATGTGTTAATATGTGATCAAAATCTCAAGAGAAATTCGGCCAAAGAGACCCTTTAAAAGGGCTCAAAAACAGTCCCTTAAGTCATTTCACTTTGGAACAATTTTTAGCTTTCCTAAAGACTTTCTTTTACTTTTTGTTTCACTTCACAACATAGCAAACAAGACCCTCAAGGGTTCTTGAAGGAAACGTTAATCTTGGAGGATCATGTAAGTGGCAATATCCATGTATTTGGTATACGTTTCCCATGAAAAACAAGAAATATATGCTAGTTATGCTTGTTAACAAAAGTCGAATAGCATGTGTTTAGAAAGTTGTTTCACACTTGCCTTTTCTTTAAGTGACTTCTCTATGGTTGTAGGCTGAATTATGAAGAGAAGTTGATGTTCTTAACATGGTTTAAGTTATAGACATTAATCTAAGGCTGCTGCCCTGATTTTGTTTTACTTAAAATCGAGTTTTATTGTGCTATCTTAAGTGTGATTTTGATAGGAACTTGTGGGCTGATGGATGAAAGCCTATTGCTTCATGTCCTTCATGGATGCTTTGGTACTATTCAGGGACTGTGTTAAGGCTGTTTTTATGTATAGATGTGGTGATGACATTTTGGTTAAAGTCCAAATAGTTTTGACTTGTTGACGTCAAGATATAGGGAAATGACGTAATGTTGTGCTACCTGATTGCATGTAGTGGGGAGTTGGTGTGTGTTGTGAATTGTGGACTGTTTCCAGCATGTTAGGACCTAAACTAGGTTGTGTACACCATTTTTATAGAATGGGTAGTAGACACATATGCTTAGGGGTGGAAAGGATGAAATAACGTCGTTGGGTTGATGCTTACGGGTTGCTGCTCGAAGTTTATTTTTAAATTAGATCGCACTTCCAAGACATGTTCAGTAGTTACTAATGCTTGTTTTATTACCCATACTAATGTAGATCACTACTTGAGGGAAAAGGAGGTTACTTCGAGGTAACAACGAGGTCGTACAACGAGGTATGTAAGGCTACTTGATTTCAAATTATTTGGTATGAAACATAGAACCCTCCTTGGAACATAAAGGCACTTACCAACTCTAACACAACTATTAACCGTGTATCCACTCTTTCACATGTTCATATGCTCCCGTACATAGTCACCTTCAAATCGCATACATACGTGGATACCAAGTTACATGGGTTCTTGTTGCTAATAAAGTTCACGAGTTGCTTCACCTCATACATATTTCATTATTTGTGTAACATACTCTTTTCATTGTCATACTTTCTTGTATGATTATTTACATGTCACATTCTACATCTAAAGTCCTACAGTTCCAATATTGTGACCACCAAAAGAATCATCTTAAAAGTAATTAAAAGGTAAAGTATATTGCTTATTAATGGATGGTAACCCGAGGGGTGGAAGAATAACCTAGACAGGATCGATCCTATCATGGGGGGTAGCCCAAGAGGTGAAAGGAAAAGCCTAGCCAGGGTTGATCCCGATATAGATTTACCACTGATCAGCTGATCATTTGTATTATATGTTGTGCACAAATTATACAGTAAAGGTAAAGTAATAAAAAGAATATAAAGTACATGATCCCACAGTACAACTAAAGGTGGTCTCTTATCCTACACTAGTGCATAGTTTCATTTGAGTTGTTACTTCATATATAGTATTTCCTACCTTACATAATCAGTACATTATCTTGTACTGATGTATCTTACGAAGGACCTGCATTTCATGCTGCAGGTACAGGTGCTAGTAGATCTCCCCAATAGGAGTGCAGGATATCAAGTTGTTGTTACCAAGCTCCAGGTTGCTTTGGAGCTTTGTGTGTCTAGAGCTTATATTTTTGTATTGTATAGTAGGCAAGGCGGGGCCTGCCCCGACCCTTATCAAATACTTTTCCTTATATAGAGGCTTTGTAGACTATGTGAATTGAAGTATGTTTATGTCTCATACTTTAGATAACGTGGCCACTATGGCTTAGTCATATGCATTTCTTTTTTGGCTTGTTATTACTGTTTACTTTCTTAAAGGCGTGCTGAATGTAGAAATCCCTTATAATATATAGAGAAAGTGCATGGATATAGGTTGGTTCTCCCGAGCCTTATTAGCAATGGGTGCCAGTACGCCTTAACGGGACTTTGGGCGTGACAAAAGTGGTATCAGAGCGGGTCATCCTAAGGAGTCTACAAAGCCGTGTTTATGTAGAGTCTTGTTTATCGATGTGTTGTGCACCACATTTATAAGTAGGAGGCTATGTGGCATTTAGGAGTTGTCACTTTGTTTTCATTCTTTAGATCATGTCATAGAGCTAAGTATAATAGGTGGATTGTGTATGACCTCTAAATTGTTTTGTACAGCAAGTATGCCAGAAACTAGGAAAAACAAAGGTAAAGGCAAGGAAGTAGAAGTTGTAGTTGGCACACCCAGTAGGGTGAGACAACGAAATGAGGCTCAAGATGAGTCTCTATTGTAGACATCTCCAACTCCTCCAGCTCCTGATGAACTAGGAGGTAGTGAAATTCTCCCAGAACCACGAACCAGGAAGTAGTGAAATTCTCCCAGAACCACCTATCGATACTACCATGCAGGATGTGAGAAATGTAGTCCAACTATTGACTCGTATAGTTGCTGGCCAAGGTCAAAGACAGGAAGGCCCAGTTATAGGTGTAGGTGATGCGAATAGGGCAGCTACCACGAGGATACGTGACTTCCTTAATTTGGACCCTCCATCCTTCACTGGGTCAGATCCTAATGAAGATCCACAAGACTTTATTGATCAAATTCAACATAAATTAGATGTTATGCATGTGAGTGGTACAGAAGCTATTGAGCTAGCAACATACAGATTGAAGGGTGTGGCTATATTGTTGTATGAAGCGTGAAAGCAATCTAAAGATATAGATGCTCCCCCAACTACTTGGAAAGAGTTTAAGGAGACATTTCTTGACCATTAGTTGCCATTAGAGATCCGAGAGGCCTGTGCAGATCAGTTCTTGAATCTCCACCAAGGGAATATGAGCGTGAGGGAGTATAGCCTTCAATTTATTTCCCTGGCCAGGTATGCTCCTAATATAGTTGCTACTATGACAGATAGAGTTCATCGATATATGGATAGATTGGATACATATCTGGTCAGAGACTATACCATTGCTTCCTTGAATAAAGACATGGATATAGCAAGGATGCAAGCTTTTGCACAAAAACTGGAGGATCAAAGGCAAAGGAGAAGAGCACAAGAATTAGAAAGGGGGCAATCCAAGAGGACCAGATCTACAGGGCAGTTCACACCGTCCCAAGGTGAGCTTAGGCCTCGGTTTTCTAATAGACCGCCTAGGACATCATCCTCCTACTCTGAAGTCAGTGCTCCACCACAACTTCAAGGGTCTAAAAGTAATCAGTTTGGTCAACGAGGTGAAGGAAAAGGTGCACGGACAACGGGATATTCAGTAGGTTAGCAAATGACTCCTAAGCAGCCTTGTAAATAGTGTGGGAGAGGTCATTTATGTACATGTCGTATTGGGATAGATGCTTGTTATTGGCGTGGTGTGCCAGGGCACATAATGAGAGATTGCGCGAGGAGACGTATGGGTGATATAGCACAGTCTACTAGGTCAGCCATTACATCATCATCGTCATTTCTTCCATTAGATAGGGGTCAACAAGCACCTACAGGTCGTCGTAGAGGTGTAAGCGGGGAAGCTAGCTGTAGCGGAGTCCAGAATCGCACTTATGCTCTGGGAGTCGGCAAAATTTGGAAGCTTCACCCAATGTGGTCACAGGTACATTATACATCTTTTTACATAATGCATATGCATTAATTGACCCTGGTTCTACACTATCATACATTACCCCACTAGTTGCTAGGAAGCTTAAGGGAACACCCAAATTATTGAACAAACCATTTGAAGTGTCTATACCAACCGGCGAATCTATTATGGCTAGAAGGTTTTATTATGACTGTGTATTAACTGTTTGTGACTGTGACATTGTGGCTGACCTTATTGAGCTAGACTGGTGGAATTTGATGTTATTTTGGGTATGGATTGGTTAGCTTCTTGCTATGCCCCCGTGGATTGCCGAACTAAGAGAGTATACTTCCACTTTTCAAATGAGGCAGTTCTTGAATGAGAAGGTAATATTGGGGCGCCAAAGGGTAAGTTTATCTCTTATTTTAAGGCAAGAAAGATGATATCTAAGGGGTATATATGTCATTTAGTTAGAGTAAGGGATATGGAGGCAAAATCACCAACTCTTCAATCATTTCCAATAGTGAATGATTTTGTTGATATGTTCCCTGAAGAACTTTTAGGCTTACCTCTAGAACGAGAAGTAGATTTTTGTATTGACTTACTTCCAGGAACTCAACCTATTTTTATACCTCCATATAAATGGCCTTGGTAGAATTGCGTGAATTAAAAGAGCAGTTAAAAGACTTATTGGAGAAGGGTTTTATAAGACCTAGTGTGTCCCCTTTTGGTGCACCAGTATTATTTGTACGCAAAAAGGATGGCACTTTGAGAATTTGTATCGACTATTGTCCATCGAATAGGGTGACAATTAAGAATGAATACCCCTTTCCCAGGATTAATGATTCATTTGATTAGTTACAGGGTGTCAAATGCTTTTCAAAAATTGATTTGAGATCAGGGTATCACCAAGTGAGGGTGAAAGAGAAAGATATACCTAAGACTGCTTTCAGAACACGCTATGGTCACTTTGAATTTCTTATTATGTAAAATGAATGCACCAACAGTTTTTATGGATCCAATAAAGAGGGTATTCAAGCCATTCTTCGATATGTTCATGGATAGTATTTATAGATGACATTTTGGTATATTCAAGATCAGAAGAGGACGACGCAAATCACTTACGACAAATGTTACAGGTTCTTCGTGATCAACAGTTGTATGCCAAATTCTCTAAATGTGAATTTTTGCTAAAATTAGGGTCATTTTTGGGTCATACTGTATCCAATGAGGGAATAAGGGTTGATTCACAAAAGATACAGGCTATGAAAGATTGGCTAAGGCTAACGACACCCACGGAAGTTCAGAGCTTTCTAGGGTTGGCAGGTTATTACAGAAGGTTTGTTGAAGGTTTTTCTTCTATTTCTGCAGCTCGAACAAAGTTGACACATAAGACAACCAAGTTCCAATGGAATGAAGCATGTGAAAGGAGCTTCCAGAAGCTGAAAAATAAGCTAACTTTTGCACCTATGCTAGTACTTCCAGAAGGCACCAAGGGGTATGTAGTGTAATGCAATGCTTCAGGAGTTGGCTTAGGGTGTGTGCTGACACAGCATGGTAGGGTAATTGCTTATGCATCTAGACAACTATGACCACATGAGAAAAACTACCTAACTCATGATCTTGAGCTAGCAGCGGTTGTATTTTCTCTGAAAATATGGCGCCACTATTTGTATGGGGTTCATGTTGACATATATACTAATCATAAGATCCTGCAATACATCTTTAAGCAGAAAGACCTAAACTTAAGACAGTGGAGATGGCTAGAGCTAATAAAAGATTATGAAGTTGATATACTTTACCACCCAGGGAAGGCAAATGTGGTATCCGATGCTCTGAGTCATAAGGCAATCATGAATATTGGTGATCAGGCCATGTTAAGTCAATGGGTGGCTAAGGATCTACGACAAATAGTTAATTTGGGAGTTCACCTTGTTGAAACTTCAAAGGGAGGGGTTGTTGTACATATTGCAACAGCATCTTCATTGGTAGTAGAGGTCAAAGAAAAACAGCTCGAGGATCCTGTTTTATGATGACTTAAAGACAAGGTGAGTCAGGGTATGATAAAAGGCTTTGACCTTACATAAAATGAAGTACTTTATTGCCAAAATAGACTATGTGTGTCCGATATTAATGGACTAAGGAAGAGGATAATGGAAGAAGCCCATCATTCTAGATATTCCATCCATCCAGGATCAACTAAGATGTACAATGACCTGAAGGGAATGTTTTGGTAGGGAGGCATGAAAAAGGACCTCGCAAAATTTGTGGCTCAATGTCCAAATTGCCAACAAGTGAAAGTAGAACACCAAAAGCAAGAAGGTTATATGCAATGTATAAAGCTTCCAACATGGAAGTGGGATATGATCAATATGGATATTGTTATCAGGTTGCCTCGCTCATTTCAGAAGTTTGACTCCATATGGGTAATAGTTGACAGACTCACAAAGTCAGCAAACTTCATGGCAGTTAGGAGTGATTATACAGCTGAAGAGTATGCCAAGATATACCTCAAAGAGATAGTCAGGCTACACGGAGTCCCAATCTCCATTATATCTGATCGAGGAGCTCAGTTCACAGCAAAGTTTTGGAAGTCCTTCCAAAGGAGTTTAAAGATACAAGTGAATTTGAGTTCCACCCTAAAACAGATGGTCAAGCAGAACGCACCATCAGACACTTGAAGATATGTTGCGGGCTTATGCATTGGACTTTAAAGGTAGTTGGGTGAACCATTTGCCACTTATTGAATTTGCCTATAATAATAGCTGCCACTCGAGTATCAATATGACACCTTATGAAGCTTTGTATGGAAGGAAATGTAAGTCGCTAATTGGATGGTTTGAAGTGGGTGAAACTACCTTGCTTGGGCTAGATTTAGTACAACAAGCCATGGAAAAAGTTAAGGTAATACAACAACGGCTAGAAATAGCCCAAAGCCATTACAAATCATATGCGGATGCTAGGAGGAGAAGACTGGAATTCTCAGTAAAGGATTGGGTATTTCTAAAGGTGTCTATAATGAAAGGGGTTATGAGGTTTGGTAAGAAAGGAAAACCGAGCCCATGTTACATAGGGCCATATCATATTATTAAGAAGTTCGGGCAGGTTGCATATGAACTAGAGATACCCCAAGAGCTTTCAATGGTTCATCCAGTTGTTCATGTCTCAATGCTTTGAAAATACATAGGTAACCTATCCCAAATTACTCCTATTGAAGATGTGCAGGTTACAGAAGATCTCACATATGAAGAGGTAGCTATTACTATTCTAGATCGTCAAGTTAAGAAGATAAGAAATAAAGAAATAGCTTCAGTAAAAGTACTTTGGAGAAACCAGCAAGTAGAAGAGATAACATGGGAGGCCGAGGACGCGATGAAATCAAAATACCCTTACTTATTCGAAGCTAAAGAGGAAGTCCAACATTAAAAAGTGTGACACTAATAGGTACGTGTGATTGAATACTTAGTGTGTTGTCAAAAGTTTGTGTAAGTAAAGGTTTAACTTGGTTAAGCTATCCAATCGTGCAAACATTCGAGGACGAATATTCCTAAGGGGAGAGGAAGTAACATCACACATCTTACAGTACTAGTACTATGCAAATGAAACGTGATATGGCTTTTCAAATTAGTGCCAATTTTTTTCAAAGTGCTTGAATCTCAAATAAGAGGGTGACATGTATGTCTAAGGCTGAAGAGGGGCGAGTGTAAATAAGTTTTAAGTCAAACTGAGGAGATCATGACCTCAAATGAGGTGAAAGAAGTGAGGTACTTGTAGGACTTAGGAAGCTAATAGGTGAGTCACCTACATGCTTAGCTAAACTATGCTAGCTAAATGGAGACGAGACCCGACGCCAAATCTGTCCAAGTCCAATAATGAATAAAGTACTTGTTAAGAGTATAACTTTAGCCCATGTTCTACCATCATAACTGGACATTAGTATAGCCCAAGATGAATAATATAAGGGCCTAAGTACATCACAACCCACTTGACTGATTGGGCCCAAGCTAAGTGAAGAGAAATTAGGAAAATGGGCAGCCAAGGCCCATCAACTTTGAAACCCATTTACGCCCAACTGTGAGGGCAAAGCTGCTGCATCACTAACTTATTAATATGTGTTAATATGTGGTCAAAATGTCAAGACAAAATTGGCCAAAGAGACCCTTTAAAAGGGCTCAAAAATAGTCCCTTAGTCATTTCACTTTGGAACAATTTTCAACTTTACTAAAGACTTTCTTTTACTCTTTACTTCACTTCACAACACAGCAAATAAAACCCTCTAGGGTTCTTGAAGGAAACGTCAATCTTGAAGGCTAATATAAGTGGAAATATCCATGTATTTGGTAGATTTTTCCCATTAAAAACAAGAAATATATGCTAGTTATGCTTGTTAACAAAAGTCAGACAGCATGTGTTTAGAAAGTTGCTGCACACTTGCCTTTTTTTTTAGTGACTTCTCTATGGTTTGTAGGATGGATTATAAAGAGAAGTTTGTGTTCTTAACATGATTTAAGTTATAGATGTTAATCTAAGGTTGCTTCCCTAATTTTGTTTCACTTAAAACCAAGTTTTATTGTGCTATCTTAAGTGTGATTTTTATTGGAACTTGTGGTCTGTTGAATGGAAGGCTATTGCCTCACGTTCTTCATGATTGCTTTGGTACTATTCAGGGACTATTTAAAGGTTGTTTTTATGTATAGATGTGTTGAGGACAGTTTGGTTAAAGTCCGGATAGTTTTGACTTGTTAATGTCAAGATATAGGGAAATGGCATAATGTTGTGCTACCTGATTGCATGTAGTGGGGAGTTGGTGTCTGCTGTGAATTGTGGACTGATTCCAGCATGTTAAGAACCTAACCTAGGCTGTGTACACCATGTATATAGAATGGGTAGTAGACACATATGCTTAGGAGTGGAAAGGATGAAATAACGTCGTTGGGTCGATGTTTACTGGTTGCTGCCCGAAGTTTATTTTTAAATTTGATTGGACTGCCAAAGACATGTTTAGTAGTTACTAATGCTTGTTTTATTTCCCACACTAATGTAGATCACTACTTGAGAGAAAATAAGGTTACTTCAAGGTAATAACGAGGTCGTACAATGAGGTATGTAAGGCTACTTGATTTCAAATTATTTGGCATGAAACATAGATCCCTCCTTGGCACATAAAGCACTTACCAACTCCGACACAACTATTAACCGTGTCTCCACTCTTTCACATGTTCATATGCTCTCGTACATAGTCACCTTCGAATCTACATATATACGTGGATACCAAGTTATATGGGTTCTTGTTGCTAATAAAGTTCATGAGTTGCTTCATCTCATACGCATTTCATTTATTTGTGTAATGCACTCTTTTCATTGTCATATTTTCTTGTATAATTATTTACATGTCACATGCTACATCTACAGTCCTACAGCTCCAATATTGTGACCACCAAAAGAATCATCTCAAAGG
>JAPFFP010047504.1:0-10329 GCA_026153255.1 Solanum medicagineum | reverse complement strand
ATCCTATGTTTTAGGCATCAAATGTGTTGTAATTTGATAGCACATGAACACCCTCAACTTAGAATTTTTGTTTGTCCTTAAGTGACGACTTGATCTAAGTAGACAATAATAAATACATAACATCTATTCCCTATGACATATACATCACTCACTTCGAGCTCAGGTACCCAACACTCATTTTTAAAACCTGATTGAATAGCCACCAAGCAAACCAAGACATAAAGATGCATCTAACATTCCAACTATGACAAGTGAAGGAGTATCAATAATTCACAATCACCGAACACGTCATATGCTAATCATGTCATGCAAATACCCTCATAGAAAAAAAAGTCCCTCTATTTCACTCAAAAAGCAACCAAAGATCAAGGACTGTGCAAGCATCCTGGCTCTCAGAAATGAGATTCATGCATGACAACCAACACCATAGGCTTGCCCATATACTGATACTCCTGATTATTGACTAGTTGGATTAAAATTAGTCTAGGACTTTATAGGATTGTAATGTAGGCTCATGGGGATTTGGTAAGGTACTTTGGCAAATTAGTGACTAAAAGCCATCCCTGACGTTTTCCAACACTTTTAGCTTGACAAGTCAGCTATTTTCATTTTGACCTCCCCCATTCTTCATTTTTAAGCTTCTCCAGGTGCTTTCTTTTTCTCTTTCAGTTGTGCCTCATTTTTGAACTCATTTTGCTATTCTTTTCATTTCAAGGCACCTTTTCTTCCTTTTTCTCTCACCCGGCACATGATTTTCTCTTCTTTCTTTTTTCCCCTACTAATCACCTCATTTTTGTTACTTTAACACAACATAGACCAGCCTGAGGTAAAGTACACAATATCCATTCCCTAAACTAGGGACACCTTTTGTAGCCACCCTCACTTAGGCTTTTTGCCTCAGTCAATGTTCACATGTTCAAGGATAAACCAAGGCCAATATCAAGGTATTTGACTAAACAAGGCTAAGCTAGTCAGGTATCAAGAAAGAAAAGGGACATGTAAGGTTCACATTTGGAACAAGGGGTAAACTACTACATTTGGCAGGTAATTTTGGAAAAAGTGGACTAACTTAAAGAACAATGGCCTAAGATCCTTTCCTAAAAAACTAAGATCTCCAATCCAATCTCAGAGTAACAAGGCAAGTTCTGAATTAGTATACAATGCATGAATATAACAATAATTTTCTCACACACTCACGGCATAGCCTATACAATCAATCATAGACTCACAGGTCATGCTTCAAGCATCAACTTGCCTTTGCTTCATTAGGACAAACATTGCCAAACCAATCACATGCAAGATTGCATTAGTAACCAAAAATCCCAAAAATTTTGTGGGTGCCCATTTTTAAAACATTCATAAAACCTTTCAAGATTATATACATGCCATAAGTAATAATCGCTATATATATACATATTATCTACAACCCTAAATATGTCGGTTCAACAGAAAGTAAACTCATCCACAAGGAAAAAGAAACATGACAAGAACACTTTGGGATCAAAAATAGGATAGTTATGGACTAAAGGCTACTCAGACTTCACCTTAGTCCATAACTTCCCATACCCCACCAAAAAGATGATACTTTATCCTCAAAGTAGATAACAAAAGTGAAAACAAGGGGCATACCTTGGGTTGCCTCTCAAGTAGTGCCTTATTTAGTTCACAGCCCGACGAGACAAGGTTGAACACTTATGCTCCTCAAGATTCCATTCTTCCATTGTCTTAATCTCCTCCATGTCTCCTATGTAGAGGTTGACTCTTTGACTATTGACCTTGATGATTTTTCCAGCTCGACTTTCTAACTCAATGGCACCATAACTGAAGACCTGTGTTACTTGGAAGAGACACATCCACTTAGATTTGAGTTTCCCAGGAAACCCCTTCAACCTAGAGTTGAAAAGCAACACTATGTCCCCTGGTGCAAATTGACGGTTCTCAATTCCATGGTCATGTTGAACATTCATTCTTTGTTTGTACAATGCAGAGCTCTCATACGCTCTCAGTCAGAACTCATCAAGCTCATTAATCTGCATTAGACTAGATGTTGTTGCTTCATTTCAATCTAGGTTCAGATTCTTTAATGCCCACATTGCTTTACGCTCAAGTTCAACTGCCAAGTGGCAAGCCTTTCTGTATGGGTACATACCAATCGATGTTTTGAACATGGTGTGGTAGGCCCACAATGCATCATCTAACTTTCGAGACCAATCTGTGTGATTCACATTCACAGTCTTGGATAGGATTTGCTTAATTTCTCTATTCGATAGTTCTACCTGCCCAATAGTTTGGGGATGGTAAGGAGTTGCCATATGATGCTTGACACCATATTTCTCAAGGAGAGCTTTGAAAATCCAATTACAAAAATGAGAACCTCTATCACTGATACTTGCTTGAGGTGTTCCAAACCTAGAAAAGATGTTTCTTCAAATAAAACCCTTGACACTTTTGCCCTCATTATTTGGCAAAGCAATGGCCTCCACCTATTTAGAGACATTGTTTATAGCAACAAGGAAATACCTATTCCCGTGAGAGCTAACAAAGGGACCCATGAAGTCAATTCCCCAGACATCAAACAACTCAATCACCAAAATGGGATCAAGTGGAAGAACTTGCCTCCGCAATACTCCACCCTCTCTTTGACATCTGTCACAAGACATGACATAATCATGCGCAACTTGATTATAGAAGGCAAATAATATCCAATGTAACACATTATAAGCCATACAAGCTCCACTATGATGCCCACCAACTAACAAGGAGTAACAAGCTTCAAGAATCCGCATCATTTACACCTCTGGAACACATCTACGGATAATCCCATCAGCACATATAAAGAGTTATGGCTTATCCCAAAAGAATTGTTTTACATCATGCATGAACCTGCATCATTCATAAGTATTCAGGTCAGGCGGTACAATATCGCATCTTAGGTAGTTGGCATAATCTACGAACCAAGGTATTCATAAGAAGCTGCCAATACTCTTTCATCAGGGAAGGAATCATCAACATCAAGACCATCATCAAACTGCACCATAGCCTCATCCTCCAATCTGGAAAGGTGGTCGGCGACTTGATTCTCTGACCCCTTCCTATCAATCACATCAAAGTTGAATTCTTTCAATAGAAGCACCTATCTGATCAGTCTTGGTTTTCCATCCTTTTTGGACATCAAACACTTTAATGCTACATTTTCTATGTGCACTATCTCTTTGTCTCCCAACAAGTATGATCAATGTTTGTCTAATGCAAAGACTAATGCAAGCAACTCCTATTCCGTGACAATATATTTTTGCTGGGGTACATTCATTGCTTTGCTTGCATAGTAGATAGTATGTAGAACTTTTTCTTTGAGCTGTCTCAAAACCGCACCTAATGTAACTCCACAGCATCACATATTAGTTCAAAGTGCTTTGACCAATCCGGCGCCATAATAATAGGTGCTGAAGTCAAATTCCACTTCAATTTTTCAAAAGCTTGCACACATGTATCATCAAACACAAATTAGCATCTTTCTCCAATAGTTTTAACAAAGGATGTGAAATCTTGGAGGAGTCTATTATGAAGAGTCGGTAGAATCCTACATGGCCCAAGAAGCTCCTAACACCTTTTACTGAGATCGGTGGTGGAAGTTTCTCAATCACTTCAATTTTTGCTTTATCAACCTCAAAGGCTTAACCCAAAATTCTATGACCCATCACTTTACCTTCTTTGACCATGAAGTGACACTTCTCCCAATTCAACACTAGGTGACTTTCGACATATTTTCGTAGAACATCATGCAAATGTAACAGACAGTATTCAAATAACTGACCAACCACACTAAAATCATCCAGGAACACCTCAATAGTACTCTCCACCATGTCCGAGAAAATGGACATCATGCATCTTTGAAATGTAGTGTAACACCCCGTGAAATTACTAAAATACCCGTAGAATGGTATTATGTGCGTAACGCGTCTTCCCAAGCTCCGATGGGAATTCCGAGACCAAATTTACAATCAGCACGAAAACCTGGGTAGGAAAGTAGTCTCGACGCGATTTTAGAGCAATCAGGTTGAAAAATAAATTTTCCTAATAAAATGAGAACCAGTGAGGGTGTGTGATGGGACCGCAATGCGCCACCATCGCGGACCAACACTTAGAAAGTTCATTCGAAGAGTTGTTGATGAAAAATACCAAAATGGACTTTTTTTGAACTTCGTGAGGGGTATCTACACCTTTCCAAACCCCTCCTAGCCTTAATATATGACCAGAATAGGTCGTTTTAAGCTTGAAAAGGGTTTATAACCCATTCTTAGGCCATTCTAAATTCTAAAAAGGACCTAGGGAAGAGAGAAGAGCAAGGAGTTGAAGATTTCAAGTTCAATTCATGCCAAATTGACTATAAACCTTCATTCCAGGTATGCAAGGATAAACGAAAACATGGGATTGTTCTCCCATATGTCCCATAGATAGTCATATATGAGTTGAGAGTCCATGAGCCCCCACATATGTTTCTTGAAATACTTTCTTGATATTTTCTTGAAAAATTATATCTATTACATGTATTTTCATATGTTGATGATCACCATTAACTTGTTTTTTCTTGAATTGAATAATTTTCATAAGATATTCATAAACTTTATATGTTAACTTTTGAAAGCATCTAGGAATGAACCTAGCGATAGGGTCTAGTGCCTTGACGTGAGTATGTTTATGGAAATCTTTATGTTATTATGAGGTTGAGTTAGTTGAACTTCATGATCATATGAGTCTTTATAATTTAATTGTCGAGTCTTGTCTTTATAACTTCTTCTAAATGGTGATATGAGTCTTTGAGTTCTTAAATGAGAATTGAGTTAATTAAGATAGGTTAAAGTCCCTGAAATCAATAGAGGATGTAGAGTTTGAGTTAATGAGATATTGAGAGTCTTTATGAGGTCGATTTGAGATAATTGAAATTAGATGCGGAGCCTTATGAGCATTGAGTCTTGGGAGGAGTATTGAGCACCAAAATGAGTAAGAGTAAGAGCAAGTCCAACTTGCACTCATTACCTACGTTGCCAAGCGTAGGAGTGGACTAAGTCCATTAGAGTTGGAAAAGTCCCTATCTTGAGGGATAAGTTTGTTAGAGTCGAACAAGTTCTCACTCGAGCGCTAAGTCTGTTATAGTCGGAGAAGTTCTCATTCTATGGATTAAGTCTGGTACTCACCTTATTATCCTGAAATAATCAGACTTGATCAGTTGATCTTCTAGATTCCTCGTGGATCATATTCATTCCTTACGTGGCAAGTACGAAGCGGTTGTGGCAACATCAGCGGGATTGTTGTACAACCCCTGGCTCAAAAGTGGTTGTTGCCGGTTAAGAGAAACTCCTAGAAAGTTCCCAAACTAAGTAATCCGAGTCGAGATGAGATGAGATGAGATATGATGAGATGAGTTGAGTTGAGTTCTTTTGAAGTGAGTCCCTCTGAGATGAGTATGATTTGATTGATGCATTGATTGGTTGATGGGTGACTTGTCTACTCTTTATTTTTACTTTAGATAGACATTTGGCATGATGATTTTTACTATCCTTGATGTTCATTATTGTTTCTACGTTTATTCTACCTATTTCAGTTTCATTCAGCTATTTTACATACTAGTACATTCAACGTACTGAGGTCCACCTTTGCGAATAAATCATTTCATGATTTAGGTAAAAGATTTGGAGATTGTCAATAGGTGCATCATTGAGGATTTGAGACATTTAGCTGATTGGTGAGCCTCCCCTACTTTGGAGGATTGATTATATTTATTTCACCTTGCTTTAAACTTAGCCACCTATTAGCTTTATTTTGATTGAGGTAGCCGTGGGTCGGTCATTGGCACCACATGATAGTGATAGAGGCTTCATAGACTAGAGTCAAATGTTGATGTCAAGACTTGTTGAGCTAGCTTCTTTTACTAGCCTTTCCAATTATAATATTATTTTGAGACTAGATGAGATGTGCCCATTTACTTCCTTATGTCTTCCGCTCATTAGTAGAGTTTATTGATTGAATGGATGTGATGAGGCCAAGTGGTTCGCTTGGGGACTATCAATAGTCTCTGAGTGCCAGTTACGTCTAGGGTACCCTCCGAGGGTGTGCCAAATATGGTATCAGAGCACGAGTTCAAGTGTCCTAGGGAGTCTATAAAGTTGTGTCTAGTATAGTCTTATTTATGGGTGTGTTGTGCACCACACTTTATAAGCAACAGGCTATAGGACATTAGGAATTGTTACACATCTTTCTTATTCCATAGTGTGCGATAGAGTTAAACTCAATGGAAGCTCTCTTATAATTCCTGCTCTACGCGTTGCAGAGTTTTGACCATGCCTCCAAGAAGAGCGGTTAGAGGAAGAAGACATCCTGCTAGATAGAACACTAACCAATGTAAGCCTCAGGATTATGACGAACCCATAGGCTCAGCTATCCCTGCGGAGTAGCACCCAGAAGTTGAAGTCTCAAATGCTGAGCTTCACTAGGCTATCTAGACTTTAGCCCAAGCTGTGACATAGCACCTCCTGCTGGACAAGGAGTGGGTATACAAGAAGCTCCAACTACATCTAGGATCTGTGAGTTCTTGAGGATAAACCCGCCTAAGTTCACAGGGTCTACACCCAATGAGGACCCAAAAAACCTACATTGATGAGCTTCATAAGGTGTTCCAGGTGATGCATGTTGTTGATATTAATAAAGTTGCACTAGCTGCTTACCAGCTCAAGGGCGTGGCTAGACTATGGTTTGAACTATACAAGAAGGGTAGAGGAGAGGATGCCCCATTACTGGCTTAGGCAATGTTCCAGAAAGCATTCATGGGACGTTTCTTTCCAAGACAACGGACGGAGGCCAAGGTAAGAGACTTCTTGAATTTGAAATCGGGCTGTATGGTTGTGCAAGAGTACAAACTTAAGTTAACTCAGCTATCTCGCAATGCTCCGGATATGGTTGCTGGCATAAGGGGGAGAATGGGGTAGTATGTTGATGGGATGAACAAAAGGCCAAGGAAAGATGTAAGGGGAGTTATGCTCGTGAGTGATATGGACATTGGAAGGTTGATGACTTACGTACAATAAGCTGATGAAGAAAGGTAGTAAGACAGGGAAAAGTGCAGAAATAAGAAAGCAAAGATATCCAGCCACTAGGGTGGTATGAGAGAGAATAGGAATAGGAGTCTCATTCAAAGGGGGCCTTCATCTACTAGTGCTCCCGCACCTAAGAATGGATAGGAGTCTCACATTTTTGAGCTTAGGGATCTCAGTCACAAGCGAGTGTGGATCGATGTTCCCAAGGTAAAACACGTTGTGGCTTGTGTGGTATGTTTTACTGAGGAGAATGTTATGGAGGGAGTACCGAATGTTACATGTGTGGCCAATATGGTCACCTACAGAGGGAATTTCCTATGTGGTCCTGTAAGGGCCAATCATCTGTGGCAATACCATCAAAGGATGTCACTGGCACATTTTGAGCCCTACTATAGCTATGATTTGCTTGATTCAGGTGTCGTCTCTTTTGCAACCCGCCCCTCATTAATGAGTTTATCCTAATTGAGTGAAACAATGGTGATTGCAGCATTCACATCCACTATAGAGGTACCATAGTCAATCTGTTTGAGTTGAATATGAACGATTCTAATGTCGTTCTATGCACGGACTGGCCTTAGGCTTGTTATGCCATTGTTGATGGTAGGAGTTAAAGTGTCAATTTTCAGATGTATAATCGTGCTTATTCTTATGTGGAGAGGTATTAGATATGGGCCTCGCTAGAGGGGGAGATGATGAGTTCCTGCAGGTCCAGATAGTGATATTGTTGATAGCAGACTAAGAGTGAGGGTAGATGAGAGGAGTGAATGTATCTTTATGGTGATAATGGTGGTTTATTTGTGTCACATAGGGGTAAATATAATGAAGAGAGAAGAGGTGATACCTTATGACATCCAATAGATAGATAATAGTAAATTAATGTGTAGAGCAGACTAAGTCCGTTTAAAGTCAGACAGGTCCCTATTTTGTGAACTAACTCTGTCAACGTCGGACAGGTTCCTATTTTGAGACCTGAGTTCGTTAGAGTTAGATAGGTTTCTATTTTTAGAACTAAGTCTATCAAAGTTGGACAGGTTCCTATTTTTATCTAGACATTTGAATTATGATCTTAGCTAATCGATCTAAGAGTTTCCAACTCTATGGTGAATGAATTGTGGCTTGAGATTTGCACTATGCATTGTTATGTGAACTCAGAATGAATCTTGATAGAAGAGGGAGATTGTACTTTAATGATCTTTCATTCAAAGCCCTCTGAGTTATCCTATCTTTCAGTCATAATAAGAATGTTGATGATATTAGAGCAGTGATGGTTGACGAGAGAGAATGGATGTTCTCGATGCTAATAATGATGTGATATCATTTCCTTTTGAGGTTATAGACGTGGAGGAGGAGTTAGAGAAATTGTGATGAGTCTAATAGATTAGTGAAGGAATCCCATGATATGAGTGCATTCGACTGAGGGTGTAGATGTACTATGGTAGGTTAACGATCCTCTAGTAGAATTGACCTTAAAGAGGCCATGAAATGATTAGAGTGATAGGCTTGAATGTTCAATTTTCATTATGTGAGTGTATTAGAGTGATGAGAATGAGTTATATTCTCTAAATAAAGGTCACTACAGAAATATGAGATATAAGTTTTGAAGGGTTAAATTTGTGTAAGTATGATCATCTAAGGGTAGCACCTTGAGGCTCAGAAGTAGGCTTGAATGGACTGAGAGTATATTGTTAGGCAAAGAGTTGAATAGGAGCTATGACCTTAAGTTTATGGAGTAGAGTGTTATGGAAGGGAGAAATTGAGATGAGGTACTAAGCTTGAGAGTTGTATATAGAGTCCTATGTATCGATGATCCCATTCTCCATTAGAGCTGATGCCTTCCTTCTTGAGTTCGGAAGACTGATTGTCGAAGTGTTTAAATGTTTCGAATTGACTTAGTTGCGATGTTTTATTCATGCTTGATGACAAGAGTGTTAAAAGGAATGTTCTTATCATTGTCTTAATTGATTGTCTTCCCTTGAGTTGATTGTCATTTCATGTGTCCTAATAGAGATTGTTGATAGTGATGAGGAGTTGAAAGTCTAATTGACTGATTGAGGCTCAGAAGTAGTCTCAACATGAATCTTAGTCTATTTGTGCCTTCATATCCACCCTTACTCATCATTCGAGGATGAATGATCCCAAGGAGGAGATAATGTAATACCCCATGAAATTACTGAAATTCCCCTAGAATGAAATCAGCGCGTAATGCGTCTTCCCAAGCTCCAATGGGAAATTTGAGACCGGATTTGAGATCAACACGAAAAACTGGGTGGGGAACTAGTCTCGACTCTATTTTAGAGCAATTGGGTCAAACAATAATTTTTCATAATAAAATACGAACTAGTGAGGGTGTGCGATTGGACCGCGACGCGCAACCATTGCGGAGCAACACTTAGAAATTTCATTCTGAGAGTCTTTGATGAAAAATACCAAAAGAATATGCGGTCCGCGTCGCGGACCCCGCATCCCGAAATTGACTACTCTTCGAACTTCATGAGGGGCATCCTAGACCTTCCCAAACCCCTCTTAAACTTAATATATGATCAAAATAGGTCATGTTAAGCGTGAAAAGGGTTTATAACCCATTCTTAGGCCATTCTAAATCTCTGAAAAAGGCCCAGGGCTAAAACAGAAGAGAAAAGAGCGAAAAGTTGAAGCTTTCAAGTCGAATTCATGCCAAGTTGATTGTCTACCTTTATCAGGTATGTAAGGACAAACGAAAGCATGATATTGTTCTCCCATGTTCTCCATAGATGGTCATAAATGAGTTGATAGTCCATGAATCCCCATATATGTTTCTTGAAATACTTTCTTGATTAGTTTCTTGAAAATTGTTTCTATTACATGTATTTTCATATGTTGATGATAATCATAAACTTGTTTTTCTTGAATTGAATACTTTTCATGAGATATTGTATAAACCTTATATGTTAGCTTTTGAAAGCATGCATGAATGAACTTAGGGATGGAGTTTAGAGCCATGACATGAGTATGTTGATGGAAATCTTGATGTGAGTATGAGGTTGAGTTAGTTGAGCTTGATGATCCTATGAGTCTGCATAATTTAGTTCTCAAGTCTTGTCTAAATGACTTCTTCTAAATGGGGATAGTCTTTGAGTTCTTAAATGAGAATTGAGTTAATTAAGATGAGTTAAAGTCCCTAAAATCAACAGAGGATGTAGAGTTTGAGTTAATGAGATATTGAGAGTCTCTACGAGGCTAATTTTAGATAATTGAATTG
>JAPFFP010047503.1:0-10329 GCA_026153255.1 Solanum medicagineum | reverse complement strand
TGAGTGAAGGGTTAGTACTTCACCACCTAAGTGATGGGGCGGCATCATCACTAACCTACCAAGGGGTTTGTACTTTGAAAATCTAATTTGATCTATTCTACACCTATGATATCTTATACGAGTACGAGTTTCTTAAGCATGCCTCACTTTAGCATTGGCCATACATGCCATATTACTATATTATGTTTATTGCCTATTGTTATGCATTTTGATTATGATGCCTATTTCTTGTTGCATTGCATCCTATATACTTAGTACATTCAATTTTACTAATGCATACTCTTGCCTACATGATATCACCATGTAGAAATCGGAGCCCAAGTTTATTATCCTCCTCCCCCAAGTGGTTAGTGCGGTGCTACTCAAGATAGTTGGTGAGTCCTCCATTTTGGGGTCCTTCGTCTATGTTTTCCCTTGCTTTGTATTGAGACACTCTACTTTATGTTCTATTTGACTATGAGGGCGAGCCCGATTACCTTGTCTTGGCCCCTGCTCTTACCTATCTTTTTGGAGGTGTTTGTTGGACAAGCGATATATCTATGATATGAGCTTTGACTCTTTGTCTCTTGATGATGATGTTTGTAAGCTATCCCTTAGCCCCTTTGCCCCCACATTCTTACTTTATGTTGTTTCACATTGCTTCGGCGACCAAGGATGTGTAATCATATATGCTATGAGGCTTGTTTGGGGTTCCTTTGGGTTCCCCATTCGCCGTGTCAAGTCTGGCCCCAGGCTTGGGTCATGACACATTTTCAGGCACTTTTTGAGGTCGTTACAAAAGCCTTGAAGCAGGGGGCATTTGTAGACATTGAAATTTTGTAGGATTCTACTAAATTAGTTCTATTTCAGTCAGGGTTTAGGGTAGAGTAGCCTCCAAGAAACCCTGAATAAAATAGGTCTAATTTTGTAGAGTCCTACAAAATTTCAACTGCTTCAAGGCTTGTCGAAGCGTAGACTTGATGAAACTCTTAGACGAGGCTTGAAGTACGCACGTTTTTGTAGCTTCAGGTTTGCTGATCTTTGATTTATGAGAGAATATATGAAGGCCAAATTTGGTCCCACTAGGCGTGCTAGTTTGTTTACAACAAATTTTAATGTGATAGAAAATATATTCTATTACAAAATAGTCCTATTTCATTCGAAGTTTCTTAGAGGCTACTCTACCCTAAACACTAATTCATGCCTATATAAAGGGTATTATATTCTCTTGAAAAGACATCTCAAAATATCCCATAGAGAGATCAAATATGATGGCTTAAGGAGGTCAAAATCATCCTTCATTCGATAAATATGCCACTAACGACCCTCGAATTATTGAGAAATCCTATTTTATCAATAATATTTATGTTTCTTCATATTTTATTTGTGATTGCAATTCCATCACTTTAAAATTTGTTGTAAATAAACTGACACGCCTAGTGGGACCAAATCTGTCCTTCATCCTTGCTCTCATAAATCAAGATCTGCATATCTGAAGCTAGCAACGGTGGAAAAATGAGTACCTCAAGTCATGCCTTTGAGTTTCATCAAGTCTACACTATGATAAGTCTTGAAGTAGGGGGCATTTGTAGACATCAAAATTTTGTGGGGCTCTATAAGACGAGTCCTATTTAAGTCAGGGTTTCTTGGATGCTACTCAACCCTAAAACCTAAGTCATGCCTATATAAAGGATATTATATTTCTTTGAAAACATATCTCAAAATATCCCATAGAGAGATAAAAATATGACAGCTTAAGGAAGTCAAAATCATCCTGGTTCGAGAAATACACCACTAACGACCCTCGAATCATGGAGAAACTTTATGAGAGAAGAATCAAGGTAGGAACAGGTTTGTACCCATATTGTTTATCAATAAAATTTCTGTTTCTGCATATTTTATTTGTGATTTCAATTTATCTTTCTATCACTTTTAAAATTTATTGTAAACATCGAGTTAATGTTACGTATTGGGGATAATTTGTTAACGTATACCTTATTCAATTTTTTAGAATTGATTTCATCTTTCACTAACAAATTAATTCATTCATGCCAATCTTTAAGATGTCAATTTAATATTTCTTCCTTTCATCTTCTAGTAATAATTACAAATTCATGTAAAATACTTTACTATAATTTTTATTTTTCTGTAATATTAATAGTGATGAAAGAAAAATTCTAGGAGGCTCCACACATAGTAGTATAAATATCTCATGTTTATCCTTCTTTCTTTCACTGATTTTTCATTTGCATCTCAATTCATTGTTTGTATTGAAGTTTAGTTGTGTGCTTATGAGTTATTATAATATTGTTTTTACAATAATCTTCTCAAACTCACCTTCTTCTCCACCATCTTCAGTTTCATAAATTTAATTAAGTGTAACAATCAACATCTTATTATTTTTTCACATTTCTATGTCTCGATTGTTATTATAATAACTTTGATACGTGATATTATATTTTTCTTTTTTATGCTCTACAATAATATTATAGTACAATTATCTCCTTTTATTTTGACTTTTAATGTCATTTTAAAACATTTATATGTTTGAGCCGAAGTAACATTCATATGACTTTTAACTACATTGGGTTGATCTTGATGTCATTCATTATTAGTATCGATTAATCATGAAAGAATTGTATCTTCGAACTCCATTGGAAATGACAATGTAAAAGTTGGCTTTAATTTTTCATGTGTAATAGTTAATTAGGAGGTGAATACTTTTAAAATATGCATAGACTTATATATGTTTGATTATGTATTTATTTTTAAACTAAAGTAATATATATATCACTAAACTAAAGTAACATTAAGTTTGAAAGATTTTTGAACTTCAATTTACGAGTGGTTATATTTTTATATTTATTTATTTTTTATGATTAAGAGCCCAAAAATATATGTATCATTTAAAATTTATTATTTGTAATACAAAAATTCTATTGAATTATAAGGGATAAATGTGCAACGCACGTTCCCAGAAAGTGAATGGAAGTTATAGAGGGAAAAAGAAATAGAATGAAGATATTACAATTTTTATACTATATTTTAAGTTTTAAAAGGGTAAAATAGTTATTCAATATTTACTTGGTAATTTAGCTTTTCATGTTTTGAACTTCCTGCTTTAATATGTTATGATATGATGATATATGATATGATATGATTAAAAGTAGAATTACAATATTTATACTATCATTTGTTGGCTATGAATTGAGTGTATCTTTTTTAAACTACAAATATTCAATATCTTTTATTCTTCATAAAAAGACCTCACGTGTAATTTGAGTTAAATTTGGACAGATCATAATGTGTCAAGACAATAAAAGGGTCAAGACCTAACTCAATCTAAATTCACTTGGGTCAAACGGGTTAGAATAAAAACATGAAATATTAATAGAGAAAGAAAAATGCTTCTTTTAAATGCAAGTTGCTGAGTTGGTAATAGTCCTATTTTCCTCTAGCTAGTAGGAAACACATAACAGAAAAGTTGCAAGAAAAAATAAAATTAAGCAAGTCAATCAGTATTGACATTTGTACTCTATTCTCTCGCCTGTACATGTTCTCTGGTCCTTCTATGCAGATACTGATGCTTCTCCTATCTAACAATTCCCTAAACAATCTTGAAGTTCTCTTAAACTCTGCTTCCGCCCTCCATCTTCTAAGGGTTCTTTCACGCTCCAATTCTTGATCCATTCTTCATTATCTGTACAACCACAATGTTGGGGAGTTTCTACCAATCTGAAAATTGAAGCCTAGCAATATATGCTTCAGGCATTTCCCGAATTTCCAGCTTAGTCAATGATATCAACTTTTCTGGAACGAGAAGCATTTGAAGATTTGCAGGCATTTCAGTCCTACCATTGCACCTTTCCCTAGCTCCATCTCTCCCATAGACATTAATTAGTTGATCCACCCTCAAAAACTTAAGTCCATTCTTCAATATTGTCATACAGTGATCAAAAGCCTTAACTAGTTTTAGAACTGACAAGTTAGTTAACGTCTCCAATACTTGGATTGAATTTGGATGGAGGTTGGAGTTCACCAAAGTCATTAGATGGAAATACGCAAGGATTAGCTGACGGGTCCCTTCAACTTAAGCTTGACAACATGACTCAACTTAGATGAACCAACAACCAAAGATATGTCCAACCTATCCATTCCTTCCATCACTTCAAACATTTCCATTACTTCCATTGATTCCAAGCACAAGGATTGAAGGCTCTCAAGCTTTGCAAGTGAATCACATAATCGATCTATGTCTAGGTTATCATCACGTAAACTAATTTTTTGGAGACTAGCCATTACTGTCAGGTTTTCCTTGTGTATCCGGTATGCTGCCTAGCGTTTGGTGATTGTCAAGTAGGTCGATCTTCAAGAGGCTAGGGGAATTTATGTAACCAATTAGATGTCGTAAATTCTCTAACATCCACAAGACATTAGGAACTTCCATAGAATACAACCTAGACATGGGCATATCGATTGTTTCCAAGTTTTGCAAATGACTTATCGAATGGGGAAGCTTCTTTATGTGTGTTTTCCATCCTATGCCTAAGTACTTCAAGGAACATAGTTTCCCAATACTATCTGAGATCGCCTTTAAACCAGGGGAGTCTATGTATAGCACTTTGAGAAGTTTGAAGCTACTTGTACAAATACAATAAAGATTAACTAGTTGAGCAGATGAATCATAGGATAGAAGAGTCTATCTCATACCTCTTGAGTGTTGAGTATAGGACATGGTGCCGAGATTAAGAGAAAGAATTAGATGGATTATCTACCTCGAGAAACATTTCTTCCTTGGCCTTCATAATACAAAAGTCTTGTAGGAGATCATTGAGCCGATAACTTTTAACCTTGTCATCTGCTCTGACTAGGATTACTTGAAGCATATTTCTTCCGATGAGCTCATCAAGATAATCCTCCACAAATGTCCTCGACTCTTTGTTCTCCTTTTTGATGAATAAGACCATGGGCAATCCATATGTGCATGAGCTGCTTCATAGGGATGTATTTGCCTTTTTGGAGAAGGCCTAAGTAGAGAAAGCAAGATCTTAAATGGGGAGGTAAGTCCTGATAACTCAATGCCAAAATTGTTGATACTCCATAACTATGAGTTTTGATAGGGTATGAACCGAGGTTTCGCTGGACTATATGCCACTCACTTTTTTGGTTCTGCTTCCCAGCCAAGAGGCCTCCTATGATAGTGGCAAGCCGTCACATTGTTCCAGAATCTCTTTTCCCACGTCCACCAAATCGTGAGGACACTCTCTATCCTCGGGAAATTCTTTCTTGAGAAAGAGTTTTCAACTTTCCTCTTCACTTAATACTTTAAGTTCGTAGGATGTAGTGAGAGCATCTGCATGCAAAGCAAGCTCCTTTCTGCGGCTGGTAAGTAGCAATCTACTTGACTTATCATTGTCCAGAAATGATCTAACCATGAGATCCCATGCTTCTATGTTCCATATAACATCAAGAACAATGAGATAACATGCATCTTCCAAATGTCTCCGGAGCATATCCTCCAAACTAGCCTCTGACAATCTGTCCACCGTATCTACTTTCACTTAATCTTCTTCTGGACTTGCCAATTGTAAAATGAGTTCCTTGATGATCTTCATGGGCTTATAATCTTGGGATAAATAAAGTTATGCCCGAGTGCCAAACTTTTCTTTGATTTGAGTTTGGCTGTAAACTTCCTTGGCAAAAGTCATCTTGCTTGTGACACCCCGTAACTTTATGCTCTTGTATATCCATGCTTCAAGCCGCATTTGGTTAAGTTGGGGTGTACTAAGTTCATGGGAGACTCTGAGTACTTAAACGAGTTCAAGACTGCCCTAAAAGTTGAGTTTTGGGTGATGGTTCATGCAAGGGTCAATGTTAAACTAGCATAACTTTTAGCACATTTGGAACTGGGTGGCCCACGATATGTCAAATGAAAGTCCTTTGAGTAAGCTTCACAACACCCTTGGTTCCACATCATTCCAAGTCAAATGAGGGAGTTATGATCATTTTCGTAAGAACCTCCTATGCAGTGATGTCACACGGGCACCTATACGAGCAGTGGTGGCTTGTACGGGTCGTGTGAGGCATGTGAGGCTGGGAAAAACCATTTTGAGTCTAAGGCATAACCACAACCACCCACATGGGTCGTGGAATGTGGCACGGGTTGTGGCCCTTGACGTGGAGCCTGGGCAACATTTTCCAGCACCAAGTATGGTGCCACGAGCCTCCGCACGGGCCGTGAGGCTCTACACAACCCGCGGGGGCCTTCATGGTCATGACGAGACGTCTTTTTCCAATCGATTTCCAACTTCAATTTTTGGACTAAGTACCTTGTCACGGGCACTCCACACGACCCATGGGGTGCCACACGACCCATGGTACCTTTACTTTGCCAAATTTTCCATCCGTTCACTAATGGCATTTTCGAAAATTCTAATTACTCAAATGCCCTTTTTAGACTTCCAATGCTATCTTAACCTTCCTAAAAGACCTAAATAAGGTTCCAAAGGATCAAACTCATTACTCTCATCTCAAATACACTCTCAATTCTCTCAAAATCCTCCATCAAGCTCCAATTCAATTTCAAGGAAACCCAAGAACAAGATTGGATTAAAAGATCATTTTCAAGCCTCCATTCTTCCCAATCTCAATTCCAAGCAACTTTAGACCTAAGGTATGTGAGCTTCTTTCATGGGTTCCTTTCACCTATGATACCAAACCCTTATTTTACTCAAACTGCATGATTTAAAGTTGATTTACAAATAGGTCTTGACTATTATCAAATTCACTGCACACTAAGTCAAACTACGTGAAATTGTGATTGTTTTCTATGTTTTGAGCTATAAACCCTTGATCTATTGTAAGATTTGGGGAGGGGTCTTGATGTATGTTTCTTGAGGGTGTTGAAAGATGTTGATTTAAGGTTATACAATGGATTTTCTTGCATGATTGCATCTATATATTTCATGGTTTTATACTAGCATTACACACCCTCTAAGTGTTTGATAAAATGTAAGGATGTAGTTTCTTGAGGTATTGAAGGTCCAAATCATTAGATATGATATTATTGATTGTATGATGATGAAATGAGCTTATGTACATGATATACTCTATATATAAGTGTTGCATTAGACTATGCCCAATCCGGGGGGTCTAAGAACCAAAATAATCGAGATGGGGTTTGTACTCATCAATCGAGGGAAGGGTTCGTACTTTTCCACCTAGGTGATGGGGCGGCATTATCACTAACAAAAATGGGGGTTTTTACTCATCAACTGAGGGAAGTGTTTGTACTTCTCCACCTAGGTGATAGGGCGACATTATCACCAACTGAGTGAAGGGTTAGTACTTCACCACCTAAGTGATGGGGCGGCATCATCACTAACCTCAAGGGGTTTATACCTTGGGTTGGCCTGTTCTTCACATATGATACTTTATATGAGCATGAGTTATTTGAGCATCTTTTACTTATGCATTGTTCATACATGCCATTTTGCTATAATATGCTCATTGTCTATTGCTATGCATTTTGATCATGTTGTTGATTTCTTATTGCATTGCATCCCACATACTGAGTACATTCAAATTTACTAATGCATACTCTTGCCTATATGATATCACCATGTAGAAACCGGTGCTCAAGTTGATCATCCTCCTCTTCCACGTGGCTAGTCGGTGCTATTCCAAGCTTGTTGGTGAGTCCTCCATTTCGGGGAGCTTAGTCTATGTTGCTATTATCTATGTATTGAGACACTATCTTATGTTCTATTGACTATGAAGGTGAGCCCGGTAGCTTTGTCTTGGCCTTCTCTTTATCTATGTATGTAAAGGTGTTTATTAGACAAGTTGTGTATTTATGATATGAGCTATGACTCCTTGTCTCTGATATTGATATTTTGACAAGCTATCCCTTAGCCCCTTGTTCTTTTTTGCTTACTTTATGCATTTTATATGCTTCCATAACCAAGGATGTTTAATGCAAGTTAAGAGGTTTGATTGTGGTTCCTTCGGGTTCCCCATTTGCCGTGTCACTTCTAGGACCTAGGCTTGAGTTGTGACAAACTTGGTATCATAGCACTAGATTGATAGATCCTCAGAGTCCAACAAACCACATCAATCATAGTCTTATTCATAGTTGTGAAGCATGCCATGACTATGAGTAGGAGGCGATGAGGCATTTTAGAAAATGTTTCCTTTCTTCATATTATAAGTTACGCTATAGTGTTGCGGTGAGTTTTTCCCCCCTAACGATTCTTCTGTGCTATGCTAGATCATGCCAAACACTAGAGGAAGACTTGCCCAAACCCCCGAGGAGCAACCTACCAATGGTGAGCTCCGGGATGCTCTTACTATGCTTGCCCAAGTGGTGGCCAACCAAGTCCAACAAGGGGCTCAATCCCCTCATGCTACTACCCCGGGAGCTAGAGTAAGAGATTTCATGACGATGAATCCTCCGGTTTTCTATTGATCAAAGATGGAGGAAGACCCACAAGAGTTAATTGATGAGGTCTACAAAATCTTGAATATTATGGTTGTCGGGCCGAATGAAAAGGCGGAGTTGGCAGTATACCAACTCAAGGGGGTAGCTCAAATTTGGTATGATCAATGGAAGGGGAGGAAGGGAAATAGTTATGTGATACTTTGGGAGGAGTTCAAATTGGCTTTCCTTAATCAGTTTTCCCTCTTGACCTTAGGAAAGAAAAGTTGGTGGAGTTTATGAACTTGAAACAAGGTGCTATGAGTGTGAGGGAGTATGCCCTCAAGTTTAATCAACTTTCAAAGTATGCTCCTTACTTGGTGGCCGATCCTAGATCTAGGATGAATAAATTTGTGATGGGGGTCTTCGACTTGGTGCGTGAAGAATGCCGGCCTGCCTTGCTAATTGGTGACATAGACTTGTCTTGGTTGATGACATATGCCGAGCAAATAGGGGAGGAAAAGTTGAGGAAGAGGAGGGGCCATGAGGCCAAGAGGGTCTGGTTTGAGGGAAATTTCCAAAAGGGTACTAGATTTCATCAAGGCCAAGGGTTTTATCATGCTACTAATAGGGGGTTTGCCAATGACCTCCTTAGGCCTCAAGGTGCTGGTGGTGTGGCTCCTAGTGGTGTGTGTCCTAAATGTGGGAAGAGTCATAATGGCTTATGTTTGAAGGGTTGCAATGCATGCTATGGTTGTGGGGAGCTTAGTCACAAGAAGATAGCTTGTCCAAAAAACTGTGGTAAGGTCCGGGGTGCAAATTCGGTTCCATTGGGTGGAGGTGGTCCTTAAGGTGGTACCCCAAGGCACAATCGATTTTATGCTACTCATGGGAGGAAAGCGGTTGGTAAGGTTCCCGATTTGTTACAGGTATGTTGAAAATATTTGACTTTGATGTATATGCTTTGATTGATCCGGGTGCCACTCTTTTCTTTGTTACCCCTTTTGTTGCTAGAAAGTTCCATGTTGATCTTGAGTTGTTGCATGAGTCATATGAAGTTTTTACTCCTATTGGTGCCTCTATTATTGCTAGGAAAGTTTATAGAAGTTGTCCTATTCGCATTTTGCATAAGTTGATGCCTTGCGATCTTGTTGAATTAGACATGGTAGATTTTGGTGTCATTCTTGGGATGGATTGGTTGCATCCCTACTATGCTTCTATTAATTTTAGAACCCGTAGGGTCAAGTTTCATTTCCCAAATGAACCCGTCCTTGAGTGGGGAAGTCAAGATGTGGTGGTTAAGCATAGATTCATTTTATCCATTAAAGCTCGTAAGTTGATCTCTAAGGGGTGTCTTTACCATCTTGTGAGGGTTAAAGATGTAGAGTCCAAAGTCCCTTCTATGTAGTCGGTTCCAATTGTAAATGTGTTTCTTTATGTCTTCCCAAATGACCTTCCCAGTGTCCATCCCGAAATGGAAATAGATTTTTATATAGATCTCCTTCCTGATACCCAACCTATCTCCATTCCCCCTTACCTTATGGCCCTGACGGAGGAGTTAAAGGAGCAATTGAATGATTTGTTGGAGAAGGGATTTATTAGACCTAGTCAATCACCTTGGTGTGCCTCAGTGTTGTTTGTGAAAAAGAGGATGGGTCACTTAGAATGTGCATTGACTACCGACAACTCAATAGGGTCACTATAAAGAATAGATATCCTCATCCAAGAATTGATGACTTGTTAGACCAATTGCAAGGGGATAACTTTTTCTGTAAGATTGATCTTCGGTCCGGGTACCATAAAGTGAAGGTGAGGGAGTGTGATATTCCCAAGATGGCCTTCCTGACTATATATGGACATTATGAATTTGTGGTGATGTCCTTCGGGTTGACTAATGCACCGACCATCTTCATAGACCTAATGAATAGGGTCTT
>JAPFFP010047502.1:0-10330 GCA_026153255.1 Solanum medicagineum | reverse complement strand
AGTGTGAAATTCGTTATTCTTTGTACCAAATTAAAGTACTCTTGATGGTTCTTGGTTTTGTTATTGGAATTGGTATTTTAAGTTTTTCAGTAAAATGTAATTGGTTACTTATTTTCTTAATGAACAATGTGACATCATGAGGCTTGATTGTCGGCAAGAAGGAGAGGTCATCACCTAAGTGTTTCACTCTCCATCAGTAGCAGAAAGAAAGAAGCAGTAAGGAATTATGGAACTGAATCACGTGGCAGAAATCAAAATCAAGCCATCCAAGTGTTCTCTTGATAGATGCATTCTGGACCATCTGATGAAACTAAGACTAGGCAGAGAACCATGTGAGCAGCACACTATTTCAGCATAGAGAGGAATAAAGTTAGTTAAATAGTTAATAGGATTTGTACAAGTGTATCGCTGAGTGTTTTTCTTTTTCTTTCTTTCTTATTTTTTCTTTTCTGTACAACTATTTGTATAAAGAGATGACATGGGAATCAATGGAATATACAAAGAAAATTTTCCTCAGATCTAACATGGTATCAGAGCAGTAAGCTCGATCCATTTTTTCTCATCATCATCTATCCGCAATGGTAGACTCTACACTATCCAGCAATTTTGGATCCATTGCAGCACCTGTAGCAGCTGCTATAGAACCTAATCACCCTTATTATCTTCACCCCTCTGATTCTCCTGGAATGAATCTCATCACTAGCGTGTTTGATGGTAGAGGCTTTCCGGGATGGAGGAGGTCAATGTTGATAGCTCTCTCGGCTAAGAGAAAGCTAGGCTTCATCAATGGCACCTGTCAAGCACCAGCTTTCATTGCTTCTGACTTCTCCCAATAGAGTTGCTGCAATGACATGGTGACCTCTTGGTTGCTCAACTCCTTATCCAAAGAGATTGGAGATAGTGTCATTTACTCCAGCATTGCTAAGGAACTTTGGGATAGTCTCGAACAAAGATTTGGGAAGTCCAATGGCACCAAGCTTTTTCACCTACAGAAGGAACTTAACGGTCTAGTTCAAGGAAGCTCATATCTCAACTATAGTTTGAAAAAATTACAATTTATTAGTTAAGGTTTTGTTGCTATTTTCTCTCTCCTCTGTTCTTTCTTGCCTTTTCTCTATAATTTCTTGCAGATATACAATTATAAATGTATATCAGTTGCATATATACAATTGCTTTGACAGATATACATAATCAATCCGACAGATATACAATTCTCCTCTCTCTACTCTCGCTCGCCACTCTCCTCTCTCTCTCTTCCCAATCTCGCTTGCCAAATATACAAATATATATGTATATACACACACATAATTGTTTAATAAATATAACCATACAATTTAATAAATATACATATACAATTCGTCTCTCTCGATCTCTCATGCCAATCTCCTCCCCTCTAGGTCATATAGCCAAAATATAAAATATAATTATTTGACCATATAAAGTTTCAAATTTAAACTATTTATGAAAATTCCCTGACAGTAGCATCCGGGCCAACACTTAATAATGTCTGATTGGGCCACATCTCGGCCCTACGAAATTGAAATAGTAGAGTTTGATTTTCTAACATCACCCACTAAAGTCTTACTATACCCTAGAGTTTGTCTTCAATGTTACATTGTTTGCTGAAGTTGTAGTTAAGATTTTATGACAGGGAAATTGGAGTTTCGGCCATACAATTTAAGAGGCACATAACAGTAAATTGCAATTCCGGTAAGTTTTTCTTCGCCCATGCTTTCAAGTTTGGTTCGATATTTTGCTTAAATTGTTATATGATAATTGCTAGTCATAAACCCTAATGTGAACTCTGATGAAATTTTCGATTTGGGGGTTTGATGGAATTGTTGCATTTTGGCGGTAAGTGTTTGTTGTTCGTTGTACTTTAAGCAATTAGGGCACTTAGATTCCATGGTTTAACAGTAGGCAAGTAGATTTAGGTTTATTTTGGGGGTTAAAAGAACCATTCACTGCTGCAAACAAGTTTGTGTATCTCATTTTTGATAACTTAGGTAGCTCCTCTTTGATTGCAAGATATACATTAAATAAGTGTAAGATCAATGAGGTCGGCAAGGTGGAACTTGATCAGATCGATTTCCGTTGCTATAACTTATGTATATTCTATGTTAAGAGTTAATTGTATTCTATTCCTATACTTTCCCAAAGTAAAAAAATGTCTTAAATTTGTAGCATCTCTGATACATCATGAAAACCTGCGGATACATAGTTCAGGGATTGCAAATGATTCATTACTTAATGGGAGGGATGTATCCGAGAGGGGATAGGGATGTATCTGAGAGGTGAGGGATGTATTGAGAGGTAATAAAATATTGTATTTGAGAGAGGGTAGTGATATATCCGAGAAGGAGTTTTTGTAATTTTTTTTAAATACCTAGGGAATTTTAGAGATTATGCTTAAATAATATGTGTATTTAGGTAGATTCGTGAGTCCTTTAGAGAGTTCTTAGATCAGTTTTTAATGAACTGATAGTTGAGGTAGTTTAGTGAGTCGGATTGATAAGTTGTAATCTGGAACATAGTTCTTGGGAGTTTAGTTGTTGAAATCCTACTCGTTGTAAGTCGTAGTTTTCCTCCCTTGGGAAAAAAATTTTCCATGATAAATTCGTGTTTTGCTAACTTTGGCATTTATTGTTTTTGCGGCATTATTCAGAACCTGGTTCTGAATAAGGTGTAGTGAGTCTAAGTATTTTTCTTACTAACATAAAAAATCAATATTTCAAATTCTTTTTCAACAAGTAAAATGTCAATTAATTGTATGAAGCAACCATAGGGTAGGGTCCAAATTATACTAACATAAAGGCAATAAGATATGAATTCAACAAAATTGTCAAAAACACAACATTCAATCACTTAATATCAATAAAAACACAATCACTTATCTATCACTGAATTAAGTTTTATAAAACTACCCTCTTAATTAAAAAAAAAACAAATGTAAGAAAAACTCCTATGTGCGTAATAACAATAGAATACGCGAGCACATCAATAATCCCCATTGACACTAGAAGACTCACCTACTTGCTCGTTCTCATCAATAAGCCTTCGGGAATTCGCCAATCTATTCTCCAATTCAGAGACTTTAGTTAGCAATTCATTGATTCGCCTCTCTGCCAACTCATCCTTTGCCATACAAAGCAAATCCTTCTGTCTTTTCCAGTGGTTGTCTAGTTCCTCAAGGTTCCTTCTTAGGCCCCTAATTTCTCTTTCCTTCTCTTCTAATTCACTTCTATGAGTTTCTTGTAACTTTTCAACTTTACTTAGCAGTTCATTAACTTGCCTTTCCGCATCGTCCTTCGCCATACAAAGCAAAACCTTCTGGATTGTCCACTGACTATCTAGTTCCTCAAGGTGTCGCCTTAGGCCCCTAATTTCTGTTTCCTTTGCTTCTAATTTAATTCTGCAAGTTGCTTCTGACTTGTCAACTATTCCTAGCAATTCATTAACTTGCCTGCTTGCTAACTCTTCCTTTGGCATACAAAGCAAATCCTTCTGGCTTTTCCACCGGTTGTCTACTTCCTCGAGGTGTCGTCTTAGGCCCCTAATTTCTATTTCCTTCGCATCTAATTCAATTCTATGAGTCGTTTCTAACTTGCCAACTTTACTTAGCAATTCATTAACATGTCTCTCTGCCATACAAAGCAGATCCTTCTTGCTTTTCCACCTGCTGTCTAGTTCCTTAAGCATCCACTTACTGTGCTCAATTTCTCTTTCCTTCGCTTCTAATTCAACTCTATGAGCTGCTTCTAACTTGTCATCTTTCCATAACAATTCATTAACTCGCGTTTCCACCAACTCATCTTTCGCCACACAAAGCAAATCCTTTAGGCTTTTCCATCGGCTGTCTAGTTCCTTAAGCATCCATTTTCCATGCTCAATTTCCCTTTCCTTCGCTTCTAATTCAACTCTATGAGTTGTTTCTAACTTGTCAATTTTACTCCACAGCGAAAAGTTTTCGCACTGCAATGAGACCACATGCTTGGTCAGATCAATCTGCTTGTTCAGATCAATCTCTATGTTCTCTTCCACATCAAACTTCTTGTTCTGGTCTGCCATATATTAACCTAAAAATGATATCAACTCAAATTTGTTAATTAATAAACTACAACTTAAAGTAGCAGTTGTAAATATGATAAAAAATTATCAACTATTACAGTGCAAGTCGAAGAACCTTGAGATCATATTACTAATTCAAAATTGCTCTGTCTATCGTCTAATATGATTGAGGGGAAGAAAAGAAAGTACTTTGTATTTGGGGAGTGAATAGTATAACCTAATGATGATTGGACAATACCATTCTTGTTATTTCAGGCATTGAGTGAGTGGAATGCAATAGCAATCCTACTTAACTATGGTATTAATAAATGCCATAGCGTGGAAGATAATAGATGGATTGGCACATAGTTTGAGGCAGAAGTTGAATGAGTACATATTTATGATGAACTACGCAACATGTGTATTACTCGAAACACGTTTCTACTAGAAGTTGGATGGATACATATCTATGATGAACTGCTCAAAACACGTTTCATATAAGGTCAAATAGATACACATAATATATCCTATATAAGTACCACTCTAAACACGTTTCTACTACCAACACACAATAATAACACTTTTTCTAGACATGGAGAAGCAAATAGTTGTAACACATCCTATGTACGATTGTAAACACATGTTTAGATAGAGACACGTGGTTACATGTGATGCATCTAATGAACCGCTAATAAACATGTTTTATGATAACATGCAAACCACATGTTTTAAGGGAATCATTTTCAATGAAAGACATCCTTTCATAAAAAAGATTCCTTAAATGGAGATTAATAGGATAACTTTTGTATTAGTGGGAAAAGGGGAAGAAACTAAAAAAAGACTTAAAAGAATAGATCGATACTGATTCATGTGAGATATATAGTGTATACCATTTAACTTTATCCTTAAAAAAAAGAAAAGATATAGTGTATAACGTGTGAACATGGTTCACATTCATTGTTTTGAATGACAAAAGATTTAAAAAGCTTTGAGTAGACGACGTAAAATCAAATACAAGATAATGAGATTCAACATATGATTAAAAAAATTGGATGGAGATACAGAAGAGAAAAAGAACAATCGCACAACTGAGGTTAATTAGACTAACAAAAAACAAAGTTGCATTTCTCTAATTTGAACAAACAATTACAACAACAATACACCCAGTGGAATCCCACAATTGGTGTCTAGGGAGGGTAAAAATGTATGCAAACCTTACCACCATCTCCTAGAGATAGAGAGGTTGTTTTCGGAAAACACTTGTCTCAAAATCGAGCCCCATGAGCAGAAAATACTAGATATGAAAATTTGAACAAACAATTACAAGATTAAATTCCAGAAAGAAGAGAATTGAACTCATATATGAATAATCTTACCAAAAGATATTCAAGAGAGATCCGATGTAGAGATAAAGGGGTAAACCTACAAAACTCGCCGATAGTGTACCTAAAAATATTGTCTAAGAAAATAACATTCATCATATTCTATTTATACTAGGGTTGTCAAAATGAGTTCAAATACAGGCGACCTACCTAACTTATCCAGAATTTCATGGGTTGGGCTTAAGTTAATGTAAAACTTGATTAATCTCAATTCATTCAAGTCCTAACACATTTTAAAAAGGATCTTCAACTAGGCCCAGTTTAATCCTCAATTCAACCTATTTTTTAAAAGACTTTTTAATTGCATTGATGTATGTTCATTTGTTGAATGTATGAGTTACTATCTATATCCATTTTTTTTTATTTATAAATTAAAATTTTACTTTTCTGGGACCAAAATAACCGAAATTACTTAAACTATAATTTTTTTAGTAGAATACCTGGTGATTGAGTCATCTTAAGTATATTGTATAATGTTTGGTGACTTCTCTTCAATATCAAGAACTAATTTTTTATTTTGTTGAGTTGTAATTCAAATTGTAGTTACAAAAGGTAAATAGCAATATGTTACTATTTTTGAGATTAAGCGGGTCAAATTGGGGTCATGACCAACCCAACTTTTAGCCAATTAAAGCCCAAACTGAATTTTGGACGGTTCATGGCCCAACTTGAATTCTAGTTCAGGTCATTTCAATCTCTTCATTTTCGCTCGACCTACCCTTTTGACCGTCCTAATTTATAATTCGAGGGTTGACTATGATAGAAAAGATATAAATACTATTGATTACCCAAAAACTATGTTATTTGTCACTCACCTTTTATGAAATGCCATCAGTGTACTAGAGAGATGTTATGTTAATAGTTATTTCTCATTTTGCTTAAGGTGCATTTCCTTTTGAGATGAGGCGAAATCGTACATCATTCCATATAAAGGAACAACTTCAGTGACAAATTCAGTCTTACTCAACCCTATATGCTGCTGTAGAGTTTGTCTTCAATGTTGCAGTATTTGCCAAAGTAATAGTTAGGATTTTATGAAATCAAAAGTACTCAACTATTACCATTCCATGAAGTAAATCAGACTCTTTGACAAGTAAGTTTGCTTTTACTGCATTAGAGAAATAGACCCCATGTGAAAAATAGTGATCATGTGACCTACATAATGCGGTTGCAACATCTAGTTGCGAGGTCTCATCTGCGCTTTAAGGCTAAATACATTCGTCCTATTTTAAATTTTCTATTTTGTTGCCCGTGTCCTGTGTAATTCATAAAATATTTAGCTTGCTTGGTTCTAATTGAAGTGGATGTTTTTTCCATTAATCAGATAAAGCATATTACAAGTTCAGATGACACTCACATGCTATTGACTTTGTTTATAAAGTCAATAGCATCTGCTCTGATTAGGAAGCACCTGAGAACAGTAAGTCGTTTTTCTTCCAAATTATTCTGTTTCATTTGTAGTTCACGTTGGTTAAGGTGGAGATGTTACTCTTTTGATTTGATAATGTAAAAAGAGGTAACCTTGGATATTTTGGGGAGTTAAGCAGAACATATAGCCTAGATGCTAAATGGCAACCTCGCGGGTTAAAGAATCATTCGTTTTTGCAGATGAGTTTGTCTATCTTATCTTTGATAAATTTGTTTCATCTATGATAGCAAGATTATGTACAAAACTGTGGTGATTAATTAAGGGGCTTCATGATTAGGTTTTGAATAATTGCTTGTGCCGTATTACATAATTTTTTGCATGAAAATCAAAGCAGTGATGGAATATCCACTGAATAGGAAAGTGATGGTATGATTGCTGATGAAAATGACAAACAATCGTCTTAGAGTAACAATATTACTCCATCTTCTTGGTTATCTGATCTAGAAATGAAAGCTTGTTGGGAAGAGATTGTTCATAGAATATGGGAAAATTTTATAAAAGCATAGTTTGTTACTGCTTCCTCTGGAAAAGAATAGTTTGAGTGGTAAGATTGGAAAAAAAGAACAATTTATTTTTAGTATGATTAATGTATTGATCTTGTCCATATTATTTTTTTTTGTTGATTGTTATTAATTATGTTATAAGATTATTTTTTAACATAGCATGTTTATTATTAAATGATAATACAAACTTATGGATATTTTTAATAATATTTAGAACTTATGAGTTTAAATCATATTTTTGAAATAGTCAAATAAACCGACTGAGTATATATTATTTGTACTCACCCGTACTTTTGCATCTCCATTTGAATGCTAATTTTAGACAGTGTTACTCTTGCAACAACTGATGATTCGTAGAGATCCTATACTGGGGATGGTGGTGAGACCCAATGATTTCGGTCTACTACTAGATTCTATCAGTACTTTGTAGTCTTCACTTTATTTCAGAGACGGTGTGATTTCTACTATTCTAGTCATTGTATTAGATGATCTTTATATTTGTGACACTAGATTTTGGGATTGTAATTGATTGTGTTTCATTCCTTGCATTTGTGACTTGACTTCTCTCTTAGGAGTCTCGTGTGGGCTAGCTTTTGGCTTACAATTCGTGTGGATAATTTGGGATGTGTGCCATCATGACCTTGGAATCTGGCTCATGCTCAACATTTATGGCCAACACATGGTGAAACTTCACCCAAAAATGACTTGCCAAAACTATTTGAGAATTTATAGCCAAATGCTAACTACTAACAAAAAGGCAGTAAGATATGAACTCAACAAAACCTATTCAATTTCAATAAAAACACAATTATTTATCTATTCAATGATTTAAGTTCAATAAAATGCTTTCTTAATTAAAATAAATAAATTTTAGCAAAACTCCTGTAGAAGTAATAATAACAGAATATGTAAGCACATCAATAACGGTATTCATACCAAAAGACCCACCAACTTGTTCGTTTTCATCAATAAGCCTTTTGGAATTCTCTAATTCAAAGACTTTAGTTAGCAATTCATTGATCTTCCAACTCGTCCTTCGCTTACAAAGTAAATTCTTTTGGCTTTTCCACCATCTGACTAGTTCCTCAAGATGCTACTTTAGGCTTCGAACTTTTCGTTCCTTCTCTTCTAATTCAATGTTGTAAGTCTCTTCTGACTTGTCAATTTTCCTTAGCAATTCATTAACTTTCTTCTCCAACAACTTATCATTTATCATATAAGGTGAATCCTTACGACTTTTTTACTGGTTGTCTAGGTCCTCGAGGTGCTTCTTTAGGAGCCTGATTTTCCTTTTCTTCACTGCTAATTCAATTTTATGAGTCGCTTCTAACTTGTCAATTTTTCTTAGCAATTCATTAACTTGCCTCTCCACCAACTCGTCATTCCTCGTACTAAGCAAATCATCATAGCTTTTCTGTAGGCTATCTAGGTTCTCAAGATGCTGCTTTAGGCCCCTAATATCCCTTTTCTTCGCTTCTAATTCAATTCTACAAGTCACTTCCAACATGTCAACTTTCCTTAGCAGTTCATTAACTTGCCTCTCCGTCAACTAATCATTCACCATATGAAGAAAATCCTTACGACTTCTCTATCGACTGTCTAGTTCCTTAAGAATCTACTTTTCGTGCTCACTTTCTCTTTCTTTCACTTCCAATTCTATTTTGTGAGTCGTTTCTAACTTGCCAACTTTTTTAGAAACTCATTAACTTGCCTCTCCACCAACTTGTTCTCCAATATGCGAAGCAAATCCATACGACTTTTCCAGGAAACAGCCTCTCTACCTCTATGGTAGTGGTAAGGTCTGCGTACATTCTACCCTCCCCATACCCCATTTGTGGGAGTTTACTGGGTATGTTGTTGTTGTTGTTGTTGTCCAGTTCCTTAAGCATTGGTCTTTTGTGCCAATTTCCTTTTCCTTTGCTTCCAATTCAACTATATGAGTTGTTTCTAATTTGTTAACTTTTGTTAGAAATTCATTAACTTGCCTCCTCGCCAACTCATCCATCATCATACAAAGAAAATCTTTATGACTTTTCCATCGGCTGTCTAGTTCCTTAGGCACACACTTTTCATCTTCAATTTCCCTTTCCTTTGCTTCTAATTCAACTCTAAGAGTTGCTTCTAACTTATCAACTTTCTTAGACATTCATTAACTTGCTTCCTTGTCTACTCATCCATCAACACACGAAGCAAATCCACACGACCTTTTCATCGAATGTCTAATTCCTCCATGTACCACTTTAGTCCACTAATTTCTCTTTCCGTTGCTTCTAATTCAATTTTATGAGGTGCTTATAACTTGTTAACTTTGCTTAGCAAGTCATTACCTCGACTCTATGCCAACTCATTCTTCTCCAAACAAAGCAAATCATTATGGCTTTTCCACCGGCTATCTAGTTCCTTAAGCGTTTGCTTTCTGTGCTCAATTTCCCTCCCCTTTGCTTCTAATTCAACTCTATGAGTTGCTTCTAACTTGTCAATTTTCTAACTTGTTAACTTTTGTTAGAAATTCATTAACTTGCCTCCTAGAGTTGAATGAATTTCTAACAAAAGTTAACATTAGAAGACTGACAAGTTAGAAGCAACTCATAAAATTGAATTAGAAGTAAAGGAAAGAGAAATTAGTGGACTAAAGCAACACAGGGAGGAATTAGACATTCGATGGAAACGCCGTGAGGAATTGCTTCGTGTGTTGATGGGTGAGTCGACAAAGAAGCAAGTTGATGAATGTCTAAAGAAAGTTGATAAGTTAGAAGAAACTCATAGAGTTGAATTAGAAGAACAGGGAAGGGAAATTGAACATGAAAAGCAGATGCTTAAGGAACTAGATAGGCGTTGGAAAAGTTGTAAAGATTTGCTTCGTAGCAGTTCATTAACTTGCCTCTCTGCCATCTAATCATTCACCATATGAAGCAAATCCTCTCGACTTTTCCATCGACTATCTTGTTCCTTGAGAATCTAATTTTCGT
>JAPFFP010047501.1:0-10330 GCA_026153255.1 Solanum medicagineum | reverse complement strand
CTCACTTAGGCAAATCCCACATCGAAAAAAGAGAGGGAGTTCCTGGGCTATTTGAAGGGGCTTAGAACTTACATGTGTATAGGCCTTTTCCCGGGGAAACCTGGGAGAAACAAAACCGTGCGCTGGTACATGGGCGTATAGGCGACCCATGGCTGGCAAAGCGGACAATATATGCACGTGTGGGTCCGGGCTGTTACAGTTCAACTCGTAGGTCGGGCTTTTAGAAATTTATAGAGACTCCAAAATTTAGCCTAAGGGTCATGGGAAAGGTCCTACGAGTCGTAGTACTACCTACAGGTCGTAACGGGGCCCGTAATAGCCGTTAGATAGCTTTTAAGGAAGGGTTATTTTGGTCCTTTCCCACTCTTTCTAAGCTATAGATTGACGTTTTTATGCTCATTCAAGGTCCCAAACCCTTAAGTTCTTCATTCTATTGATAAAATACTCTCTCAAACCCTTAGACTAATATTTCACTCCAAAATAAAGTGTCCAAATTTCTTCTGGATCTTAAGGAATTCATCCAAGCTTCAAGTTCTCACCTCCATCTTCACCAAAAAATTCTCCAAAAGCTAAGGTATGTAGGTTTTAACAATTAGGTCCTTCCACCCATGGTGCCTTAATCTCTTTTTTACTCAATTTGTTTGGTTTAAAGTTGATTTTACAAATGAGTTTACTAGTATGAACATGTCTATAAACTATGTTAAAGCTATGTAAAGTTGTGACTATTTTGCTATATTTTGAGTTTTAAATGTTGGATCTATTGTAAGATTTGATGAGGGGTTTTGATGTATAATGCTTGGGGGTTTGCAAGGTGTTGGTTGATGATTTTACAATTGATTTTCTTGCATGATTTCATCTCCATATTTCATGGTTTTATACTACCATTTCACACCCGCCAAGTGTTTGATAAAATTCCAGTTATGGGTTCTTGAGTAATTGAAAGTCCAAAGCATGAGATACGATATGATTGATGTTATGATGATTAAAAGATCTTATGTTATACGATTATTCTGTATAAAGTGTTGCATCATACAATGCCCAATACGGGGGGACTAAATCCTTGTAAGGGTTAGTACCTTGATAGCCAATCAAGGGGCTAATGCCTTGATAACCGAAGTGGGGGTTTTTACTCATCAACGGAGGTGGGGGTTTGTACTCACCAATCAAGGTGGGGCTTTATACTCATCAACCATGTGAGGGGTTTGTACTTTGCCACCACGGTGATAAGATGAGAATATCATCAACCATGTGAGGGGTTTGTACCATACCACCAGGGTGATGGGGTGAGATCATCATCAACTAACTAAGGGGTTTTTACTTTAGAAATCTAGCTTGGTCTCTTCTACACATATGATATCCTATATAAGCATGAGTTACTTAAGCATGTTTTACTTTACCATTGACCATACATGCAATATTGTTATATGATGTCTATTGCCTATTATTATGCATTTCGATTATGATGCCTATGTCTTGTTGTATTACATACTACATACATAGTACATTCAAACTTATTAAAGCATAATCTTGCCTACATGATATCAACACGTAGGAACCGGAATCCAAGTTGATCATCCTCCTCCTCCACGTGGCTAGTTCGGTGGTTCTCAATCTGGTTGGTGAGTCCTCCACTTTGGGGACCCTAGTCTATGTTTCTCTTATTATGTATTGAAACATTCTTCATTATGTTCTATTTTTTCTAGGAGGGTGAGTTTGATGGATTTGTCTTGGCCCCCGTCCTATCTATGTAGTAGAGGTGTTGTTGGGCGTGCTATGTATCTATGTTATGAGCCTTGACTCTTTTATCTCTGGATGTTGGTGTTATGCAAGCTTTCCCTTAGTCCCTTGCCCTTGCTTTCTAAACTTTTACATGTTACTTAAGTATTGATCTCTCTCTTAGTCTCAATTCCCCTTGTTCATGTTTCTTATGTGTTTTACATTACTTCCGCAACCAAGGATATATAATGATATGCTATAAGGCTTTTTTGGGGTTCCTTCGAGATCCTTATTCTCTGGTCACATCTAGGCCCTAGGCTTGGATCGTGACGAAGATGGTATCCAAGCACTAGGTTGATATATCCTCAGATTCCAACACACCACATCGATTAGAGTCTTATTCATGGTTGTGTTGTGCACCACAACTATGAGTAGGAGGATATGAGGCATTCTAGGAAATGTTTCACTTCTTCATGATTCATGTCGTTCTATAGAGTTAGGTCCCCTAGGGCTTAATGTTAATCCCTAATCGTTACATTTTATGATATGTCTCAAGCTACTAAAGATGGTGATATGTCGAATGTGGAGGTTTATAATGCTCTATGGGTAATGGCGAAGGCAGTGACAACATTGGCAACTCTACTCAATCAACAAGTGGGTACTCTCGAGGCTTCTAGTGGTGAGAAGAGAGGTAGTGAGGCCAAGAAGGCCCGTAATGTGGGCAAGTTCCAAAGTCCCAAATGTAGAGGTGGTAATGGTGTGGTGCCTTATACTAGGTGCCCAAGATGTGGTAAAGGCCATGATGGCCCATGCTTGAGATGTACTAATGCGTTCTATGGTTGTCGGGAGATAGGTCATAAGGTAAAGGGGTGTTCTCGTAAGCGTGAAAAGGGTAAATGAGGTAATAAGAGGGTTGTCAAGGGTGGTGTGTGCAGCCCTAAGAATCAAGGTGAAGGTGTTGGGACAAGCTCCTCCTATGTGCAACAAGTGTGGAAAGTACCACCTGCAAGATTGGTTAGCCAGTTTGGGTGCATGTTTTGGATGTGGTGGAATGGATCATGAGATGCGACATTGTCTGTGGGTCCCTAAGAACCACAAGGATAGTCGTCACTTTCTCAACCATACCTCTCTAACTAGGCTTGGCGTGACTTCTTGAAAGGTAAGTTAAAAGTTTCCTAAGCCTTAATGTGTATAATTAATAGGCCAGATATGCCACTATTTCTTCTCTATTCTTTATGGCTGCTAGTGGGGCTTCTTGTGTGCCTGAGTTATTGTGTGGACCTTTGGATTCTATCCTCCTTGTTAAGTATATTGTTGCTAGAAGGTTCATAGGTGTTTTCCATTTTCATATTGCATTAGGTCTTGCCTTGTGACTTGCTGGTGTTGGTATGGTGGATCTTGATGTCATACTTGGGATGGAATAGTTGTATGCATATTATGCATCCATTATTGGTAGGACTCGAAGAGCTAGATCTTGAGTCCCTAATGAGCCCGTCTTTGAGAGGGTGGTTGTCAAGTGGTAGCAAGGGAGGTAGGTCTATTTCATGTCTTAAGGTACAATTGGTCTCTAAGGGGCTACATTTATCATCTTGTGAGAATCGATGGTATTAAACCTACATTGTTTTGTTGATAGAATTATTGTTGGTGGTAGATGAGGCCTTGAATGTCTCTTTTTGATATTTTGGATTTGAGGTAGCATCTTTTGGTTTTACTGGTGCACCTATTATGCTTATAGGTCTCATGAATAAGATCTTTAGTCCCTACTCTATTAGGCTTATGGTGGTTTGATGATGATATGATTGTTCGTTTCCCTAATGAGGTAGTGCATGTGAGTCATTTTAGGGTAGAACTACAAAGTTTAAGAAAGAAAGTTTAAGGAAGAAAGTTGAATGCTAAATAGGAGAAGTGGGGGTTTGGTTGTAAGAGTTTGCATCCCTAGGTCGTGTGGTGTCGGGTGATGGTATTAAAGTGGACCCTAGTAAGACAAAGGTGATTGAATATTGGCCTAGACCTTTGAATCCATCTGATACTAGGAGCTTCATAGGACTTCGCACGCTATTATCGGAGATTGTGAATATTTTATCTTCTATTGCTTCTCCTATGACTTATTTGACCCTAAGCAAGATTTATGATCGACATTTTGAATAAGGTGATTTGACAGGTCTGAGAGTTGCTATTCTTGTGTTATTCCTTTGTACTAGTAGGATTCTTGTTTTTGTGTGTGTTCGGGATGGTTGCGTGAGTCTATTGTGGCTAGTAGGGGTCTATGAGGGTTGCCCTATGTTATCGTTTCATAGAGTCTTGTCTTATGATCTTGGTTGAACTTATCTTGATCTATTAGAGGTGTTGGGGTAGTTTTCTCTACTTACCTAGCATGTTCCAATGAGTATAGAACCCGTAAGGTTGTAATATGATGGTTGGGGATGGTTGATCTATTTGGTCAATTACAATAGGTTAGTTGCTTCACTACGATTGATGTTTTGTTTGAGTTTTGTCCCCAAGTGAGCATTCTTAGAGTTGGTGGAGTTGTTTGGTTGATCTAGGCATTGGCTATGTTTATGGGTCTCTATAATAGGGTCTTAAAACCCTACCCTAATATGTTGTGGTGGTCTCTAGTGCTGAGGTATTGATTTGCTTAGAGGTTGTAAAACATTTGGGGGTAGTGTTACAAGTCTTGGAGAATGAGAGGTTAATTGCTAAATATGATAAGTGTGAGTTGGTAATAACTAGAAGGTAGTTAGAACTCCTCAGGAATTATGAAATGTGTGTGCATTATTTTTCCTAGTAAGGCTAGTGTGCGGTTGGTGCTCTAAGTAGGGTGCCTATGGGTAGCTTAGCATATGTGGATAATGGTCGCAAGGAGAAGACTAGTAGGGTCCATCAGTGGGTTAGATTGGAAGTTAGTTTGAGGGAAGTTGGGAATGGTAGTATAGTGTTCTTGGTGGTTCGAAATCTTGTTTAGTTGAGGAGGTCTAGATTAGGCAAGGCCTTGATTGCACCTTATTAGAGTTGGAAGTTTTGGGTGGAAAGATAGTAGAATGGAGGTTAATCTCCCAAGGGGTAGATGGTGGTTCGTGGCAACAAGTGGAATAGGTGTGGTTAAGGTTGACAAATGAGTTTATGATTGTGAGTCCTTTTAGAGGTTCGAGGATATTGGTAAGGTTGCATAAGTTTTGGGATTGCCTATGGATAGGAGTATGATATGTCCGATTTGACATGTTTCTGTGTTGATGGGATGTATTGGTGACTCAAGTGCTATAGTGCTCTTTGAGATTGTGGGTGATGATGAGGATAAGTTGTCTTAGGAAAAGGTCCTGGTGGAGGTGTTGGATGGATGAGTGGAGAAATTGATTGGTAGTGAGGTAGTGTTCGTCAAGGCCCTTCGGAAGAGTCGTCTATTCGTATGTGTTTCTCGGGTAGTTGGTGCGGGCATATAGAAGCAATATCTATATTTCTGTCATTCTATTCAAGCTTATAATAACACGTCAAGCCTTTTTCTATGATTCCAAGTCTAATGTTTCAGCCCCTATGTTATTCATATGCATTCATGTTTAAGTTGGCAAATTTATGATGATTTTACACTTATGTTGAGATTTTGAAAATGGTGGTTTGAATGTAATGTTGCATTCTTGTTGGGGCTGATTTGTTCATGATTACTCTTGTCTTGTACGTCTCTTCCACATTCGAGGACGAATGTTCCCAAGGGGGAGATATTGTGACACCCCGTTACTACAGGCTCTTATGTACCCATGCTTCAAGCCTCATTTGTTTGGATGGAAAGTCTATTAGTGTCATGGGAGACTCCTAGTTCTTAAACGAGTTCAAAAGTTCCCTATGAATTGAGTTTTAGGTGTTCGTCCATGCAAGAGTTAATTTTTAAATGAGCATAACTTTTAGCACACTTGGAACTAGGTGACCCACGACATGTCAAATGAAAGCCCTTTCCGTTAGCTTTCCAACGCACTTGGTTTCACATCATTTAGAGTTCAGAGTCAAAAGTTATGGCTATTTTACTGAAGACTGCCAGTGCAGAGTTGGATTACGAGTCCACTGTTATGGGTCGTAGGCCAGGGTACGACTCATAGGTCAGGTTCGTAGCAATTTCTAGAGACTCCGAAATTGAGCCTAGGCTTTATGGGAAGGGTCCTATGATTCGTAGCACTGCCTATGGGTCGTAACAGGGCCAGTAACAGCCGTTAGACAGCTTTTTAGGAAGGGTTATTTTGGTCTTTTCCCACCCTTTCAAAGCTCTAGATTGATGTTTTATGTACATTCAAGGTCCCAAACCCTTAAGTTCTTCATTGTATTGATAAAATGCTCTCTCAAACCCTTAGACTAATATTTCACTCCATAATCAAGAGTCCAAATCTTTTTCGGATCTAAAGGAATTCATCCAAGCTTCAAGTTCTCACCTCCATTTTCACCAAGAAATTCCCAAAGCTAAGTATGTAGGTTTTAACCATTTGGTCCTTCCACTTATGGTTCCCTAATCTCTATTTTTCTCAATTTGCATGATTTAAAGTTGATTTTACAAATGGGTTTACTAATAGGAACATGTCTATGAACTATGTTAAAGCTATGTAAAGTTGTGAATGTTTTGCTATGTTTTGAGCTATAAATATTGGATCTATTGTAAGATTTGAGGAGGGGCTTTGATGTATAATGCTTTGGGGTGTTGCAAGGTGTTGATTGATGGTTTTACAATGGATATCTTGCATGCCTTCATATCCATATTTCATGGTTTTATACTACCATTTCATACCCGCCAAGTGTTTGATAAAATGTTCGGTTATGGATTCTTGAGGAATTGAAGGTCCAAAGTATGAGATATGATATGATTGATGTTATGATTATGAAAAGAGCTTATGTATATGACATATTCCATATAAAGTGTTGCATTAGATCATGCCCGATCCGGGAGGACTAAGAGCCTCGATAACCTTGTCAGGGGTTAGTAGCTTGATAGCCAATCAAGGGGCTAGTGCCTTGATAACTGAGGTGGGGGTCTGTACTCATCAACTGAGATTGGGGTTTGTATTCATCAACTGAGATTGGGTTTAGTACTCATCAACCATGTGAGGGGTTTGTACTTCATCACTTAGGTGATAAGGTGAGATTATCATCAGCCATGTGAGGGGTTTGTACCACATCACCAAGGTGATGGGGTGAGATCACCATCAACTAACCAAGGGGTTTTTACTTTGGAAATCTAGCTTGGTCTCTTATACACATATGATACCCTATATAAGCATGAGTTACTTAGGCATACTTTACTTTAGCATTGATCATACATGCCATATTGTTATATGATGTCTATTGCCTTTTGTTATGCATTTTGATTATGATACCATGTAGGAACCGGAGCCCAAGTTGATAATTCTCCTCCTCCACGTAGCTAGCTTGGTGCTTCTGAAGTTAGTTGGTGAGTCCTCCACTTTGGGGACTCTAGTCTATGTTTCTCTTATTATGTATTGAGACACTCTTTGTAGTAGAGGTGTTGTTCTATTTTGACTACTAGGGTGAGCCCGGTTGCTTTGTCTTAGCCCCTGCTCCTATCTTTGTAGTAGAGGTGTTGTTGGATGTGCTATGTATTTATGTTATTAGCTTTGACTCCTTTGTCTCTGGATGTTGATGTATGCAAGCTTTCCCTTAGTCCCTTGCCCTTGCTTTCTAAGATTTTACATGTTACATAAGTATTGATCTCTTTCCCTTAGTCCCAATTCCGCTTGTTTATGTTTCTTATGCGTTTTACATTGCTTCCGCGACCAAGGTTGTGTAATGATATGCTATGAGTCTTGTTTTAGGTTACTTCGAGTTTCCCATTTGCCGATCACGTCTAGGCCCTAAGCTTGGGTCGTGACATTACATGCCTTGGATTCCAAGTAGTAACTCACTTGGTCTATGTCGGTCAAGGTCTCTTACGACACATGTATTATGTATTATACAAGTTGAATGATTTACAAGCTTATTTTATATTGAGCATTGATCACGCATGCCATATTGAGACTATATTGCTTATGGTCATGCACTTTTACTATATTGGCTCATGTCTTGTTGCATTGCATCCCGCATACTTAGTACATTCAAACGTATTAACGCATACTCTATGCCTATATGATATTACCATGTGGGGACCGAAGCACCTTTCATTCATCCTCCATGTGGCTAGATGATACTTCGGAGATAAGCTTTGGTGGGTCCTCAAGTCCGAGGACACTATGTTCATTACACTTGCTATTTTGAGACTTCATTATGTTGAATACTTGTTATTATGAGGTCGAGCTTGGAAAGTGTCTTAGCCCCGGCTCCATTCCATTGTAGAGGTGTTGTTGGATCTTTACGATATACTTATGCTATGAGCTTGACTTTTCATGTTTTTTATGAATTTCAGGAATTCCCTTAGTACTTCTCCCCTTTTTATTATATCTCTTATTGATCTTTACTTTGCTTCCGTAACCAAGGATATGTGATTGATATGCTAAGAGGCTTTTTTGGGTCCCTTTGGGTTCCAATTCGCTGCGAGGTGGTCTGCTCAGCTGTGGTACTCTATCCAGAGGGGCCAGCACCCCTCACGTGTTTTATCACTCAAATTCATCTCATCTCCTCATCTTGTCTCTATATCCTCACGACAAGCTCGAGCTCCTCCTCCTTTGTGAGCTTCACACGTGTGCGTCACTTATCTAGCTCATCATCTAATGTGAGGGGTCTCTTCCCATGGGAAGGCTGTATGGGCTCCACAGGAGAAAATAAGTCAACCAATGGCACCAAAGGTATAGTCTCAGGAAGTACAACTGGTGCTGCAAGTGTTGCTGCCATGTCATCTCAGAGCTGCTGGATCTCCATCTGCATAGCTGACAAATCCAAAGGCTGGGCCTTGCCCAATCTTCACTATGTTCTCTCCTCAAAGGTGTTAATATGGCCATCCATAGTAGCGATACAGTCCTGAATAGTGGTGACCGCGATTGCCTGCGTCTTACCCTCTGAGTCTGCAATAGCTTGGCAGACCCATGGCCTAATGTTATGAACAAGCTGAGTAAACTGTGACTCAACATGTGATAACCTCTATGCCAAGGAATTTATAGATGTGGCAGACACATAGATCATGCCCACAATAGTAGCTTATGAAGTAGTGGCCTGTGGTGCCCGCAGTAGTAGCTTATGAAGTAATGGCCTGTGGTGCAGGAATAGCAATAGTGGGCCCCTTTCCTCTACTGCCTCGGGCTAAGGGGGCCTCTCCTCAGTAGTAACAGCAACAATAGTGGCAGTCTCAAAACCCTCAGGTGGTGCCACTATGGCGAACATCTAGGGCATAAGTGGAGGATGTGCTCGTCGGAGTGCCATCGGGTTCTCTTTAGCCTTTATTCGGTTGAGATATAATGTGCACTGGGCCTCAATCATCTAGTCTAGCTGATTTAGTATCTCCATCCTTGATTCTAGACAAAGCCTGTATATCATGTACGAGAACGGGTTGAAGGTGGACCTCTTCAGTGCTGCCTCATGAATCTGCTCAGCAATGAGGTAGGCCTAGCCACTCCCATAGCCAGCTAAGATGATGGCAACCAAAACTGCAAGCTCTGGTGACAGAGTATTATCAGCAAGTGTCAGTGGGATGTGTGAATGAATAATTTCCCACAAAAATTTGGCGAGGAAACTGAGCGAAGCCTTGAGGATAAGCTCCGAGTAAGTGGCGACCTATGTAGGTTCCGGACCTTGCTCAGCAATAAACCTAGCCACCCATCTCATCAAAGTGGATTGTTGCTCTAGATCATTTATCACAAATTGGTCCCTTGTCAGCCCCATCCTGTAGTCGAATTATGTAGTGGATCTGGGGACAAGAAACTCAAGACCAAAAAACATACGAGGGATGGTAGCCTCCGATATATCCACCCGCCCCTCACTCTTGTCTCAGTTAGTCTAGGCTACGAAAGGGGCTTCTTCCCCTTGGGAAGAGTGCTCTTAATATTGGCTGTGTAGAAGGCATGGAACTCCCTCACCATGGTCGGGCAGTATCATTCAAGAGGTTTGGTCAGCCACTGAAGCCCAAATCTAGTCATCGGGTTCTAGAGACCTGGAACACAGTTGAGTCTATCATCGATGACTTTGGGCTTCTTATTAATGGAGCGGGCCTGGCTTGCCCCACTCTCTTTACTGTGTTCCCTCCACATATATCTCTCTCATGCCATCGATGCACCACTGGCTAGTTAGAGAATTTGGTGTAGATGATATTAGCGTACGATGGACCACTCTGCCTCTTATCTGTCCTTAGAGCTAGACTTCTCTCCAGATAGAGTCATCTGTGATAAATCACTCCCATCGCTGCCTACCTCCTTAGACTGGTGAGTGCGAGCAACAGAAGCCTAAGTACACCCAGCTCTGGCAGTAGCTCTAGTCTGTGGTCTATCCGCCTCCGGATCCATGATGACATCCAGTACTTTTAATGATCCACTCAGCTGAGTGGCTTAGTCATCATCTAAAAGCTCATCCCTGAGACTCCTCTACATGGCATGGATCTCATTGCGTTTGGATTTTGGAGCCATATGTTACGGCCCTAGAGTTGGACTAGGGATGCGTACGGCGCTAGACGGCTTTTGGCGACTAGAAGGCGGAAACGACT
>JAPFFP010047500.1:0-32705 GCA_026153255.1 Solanum medicagineum | reverse complement strand
TAAGATAAAATACACAATATTTGCAAAATTTTCCAAGTGACAATTTACCTCATTTAAAATATTTACGGGGTCTAACAAGGTAGCCTTGAGATTTTCTTCACACCTTCTTATGAGTGGATAGAGTCTTTATAGACTAAGTCAGATAGAGTTAAACTGAAGTTTGTCTTACTTCTAGAGCCTATTTTTTAAACTATTACTCTTTCTGTCTCATTTTATGTGGCATCCTTTCCTTTTTAGTCTATCCCCAAAAGAAGTTTACCTTACTATAGTCGAAAACAATTTAACTTTAAAATTCTTCTTTTGTCCTTAATATTCTTAAATACACAAATATCTAAGGTTTATTTTAGACCACAAGTATTAAAAGTCTCTCTTTTTTCCATAAAAACCGTGCCAAGTCAAAGGGTGCCACATAAAATGAGATGGAGGGAGTATTATTTATTTAAATTAAAACATTGAGTTATTTTAATGAGAAAAGCCTTGCAAATTATTTTATATGATAATTTACATGTTCACCTAAGTATATCATGATTTCATTGGTTGAATGAGTGAATTGATCCAAGTGATTTGCTTGGGAATCAAAAATGATTTCTAAGTGTCTATCACGTCTTGGGTACCCTTTCTAGTCATGAAAAATTTGGTACCAGAGCACAAAGTTCAAGTGTTCTAAAGTGTCTATGAAGCCCTATGTACTAGAGTCCTCTCTATCGGTATGAAGTGCAGCACATCTGTAATGGGAAGGCTACAACAACAACAACACCATACGCAGTGGAATCCCACAAGTGGGGTCTAGGGAGGATAGAAGGTAGGCAGACCTTACCACTACCTCATAGAGGTAGAGAGGCTATTTCTTGGAAACCCTTGTCACAAAAACCCATAAGCTGAATAAACTAGATATGGGAAAATAGGAAAGTCAGTGAATAGAAAGAGTGACTAATAACAAAAAGCACATGATAGCAAGTAAATATGAGATGATTAACATATATAAGGTAGATAAAGACAACCCCGGACAACTCCTACTACCCTACTATACTCCACAGACAGATACCAACCTATCAAATTATTAGCCTGCTACTCTAATTCATGACCGTTGCTCCTTCCTATCTAAGGTCACATCCTTGGTGAGATCAAGTTTCACGATATCTTTTCTGATCACCTCCCACCAATACTTCTTCAGTCTACCTCTACCCCTCTGTCTAACTCCCAAATCTAGCCTCTCGCACCTTCTAAAAGGAGCATCAGTACTCCTTATCTGCCCTTGTCCAAACTATTATTGTCTCACTTCCCTCATCTTATCAGCCACAGGGGCCACCTCTAGCTTCTTCCGAATGGTCTCATTCCTAATCTTATCACTCTTGGTGTGACCACACATCCATCTGAACATACTCATCTCTGCGACCTGCAAGTTCTGAACATGTGCATTTTTGATTAGACAACACTCCACCCAATACATCAAAGATGGTCTAACCACCATTTTGTAAGACTTACCTTTGAGTTTAGGTGGTATCTTCTTATCCCACAATACTCCCAAGGCAAACCTCCATTTTGTCCATGTTGCCCTAATACAGTGTGTGACATCATCGTCGATATCACCACTACTCCGGATGATGGACCCTAGAGACTTAAAATTTTTCCTCTTGGGGATAGGGTGAGTGGAAAGACTCAAATCAATGTCTGCCTCATTCCTCACAACACTGAATTTGCACTCCAGGTATTCTGTTTTGGGCCTGCTCAGTTTGAATGCTTTGGACTCTAAGGCATGTCTCCAAGCCTCCAGCCTATCTTGTTGGATAGATCGCATTAGCTCATCCAGCAAATAGAAAAGGGCTCAATACAGATCTTTGATGAAGTCCCATCTCAACAGGAAAATACTCTGAGTCCCTCCCACCGTCCTTACCCGAGTTCTATAATAGGAAGGCTATAGAATATTAGGAATTGTTTCACTTTTTTCATAATTGGAAATTAATGCAATGGATTCCAACTCCAAAAAGGTTTCCTTCTAACTTATGCACTATCTGTTTGTGAATCATGTCTCCTAAACATACCACCAATTAGAAAAATATTATTATCACTAGAGTACACTATTCGAGACACCTTTACTCTTAAGAGTGAGGACCAGGAGCTGCCCTACATGGTCTACTAAAGTTCGCTAACTGCCCACTCCCCAGCCTACCCACGTTCCCTAAATTTTTATCTCTATTCCCACTTTTGAAGCCAATTTTTGAGGAGCCATTTCCATGCTCTCCAAATTAGTGGCTACCCAAACCAGTCATTGGAGTACCCTAGTCCCTATCTTTAATTCTCATCATCCATCAGGTACTACAATGGTTAGAGATTTCTTAAGGATTGACCTATCGGTCTTAATAGGATCCAAAGTTGAAGAGGACCCTCAAAGTTTTATTGACAATGTAGGCCTTGAAGGACATACATGCTACTTAGGTCCAGGGGGTTGAGCTTGTCTCTTATTAGCTCAAGAATGTTGTGAACTTCTAGTATAATCACTGCGAGAAAAGCCATGGTGGAGTGTTAAGCCTGCTTTATGGAATGAGTTTGAGAGTGCATTTCTTAACTACTTCTTTTCAAGAGAGTTAAGGGAGGGAAGGTGGAAGAGTTCTGAACCTGAAGCAAAGGGGATGAAAGTGAAGAAGTACAATCTTAAATTCATATTCACTTTTCTAAGTATGCTCCAGCAATGGTCCTAGATATAAGGTCGAACATGAGAAAGTTTGTGTCTTGATTGGGCAAGTATGCCAAGAGGGAATGCAAAACATCATTGTTGATTTCAGATTTAGATATTTCAACGCTCTTGGTCTAAGCTCAATCAATAGAGGATGACAAGAAAAAGGATAGAGAGAAACACTTAAGCAAGAAGGCCAAGTTATCCATACTTGAATCTGACTAGAAGTCACATAAAAGCCAAAATTATAGAGCACAAGGTTCTCAGTCCCAAGAAAGTGTGGCAAAAGGCCCTAGATAAAAGACACCATATGGTACACATAGGAAGTTTAACCTAGGTAAGTGTCTTGAAGGTATCATGTTTGCTACAAGTATGGTCAAGATTCAACATAAGTGTCTAATGTAGAGACAAAGCAATGAGGGAAACCAAGCCAAACCTTCTTCTACAACACCATAGTATTAGGCAATCAAAAAACAAGTACTAATGTGACAGGTGGAGGTCCAAACCGCCTCTATACTTTGGCTAATGGTCAAGATAAAGTGCACACACATGATGTTATCACTGGTAAGCCTTGATTTCTTTATTTAAAGATTTGAACTTCACTTTATTCGGGTGCAACATCGTCTTTTGTGACTCACATGTGACTGCTAAGTTTGGAATTCTTAATGAGTATCGTCTTGAGCCTTCTAGTGTTTCTACTCCCATTGATGAGTCTAGCTTTGATGTATTCTAAGTATATACTGACCTTATGCACGTTATGCCATTGTTGATCGTAGAACTCGAGTTGTCATGTTTTCAGCTTTGAATAAGCTTGTCTTAAAGTGGAAAAAAGTAGATTTTTGCCAAAAGGAGAGATGGAATATGTAATACCTAGTAAGTTGGAAGGTACGAATATGGAATAAAATATAGAAAAAGGATGTCTAGTGCTAGGGACTACGAGCCAATCTACAACTCATACATAGATATATGGGTCATAGGATGGTTTCATGGTTTTGATCCAAAATTTTAGGTTTTAGGATCCTGGTTCAAGGAATAAGATGATACACTTTAAGAGCCGTAGATCAATTGTTGGGTCATACAAAGTGTTTCATGAATTGGGATATGAAGGATGTTTAATTGGCTAAGTGTTGGAGATATTTACGAAAATCTATTGTAGCTCATGAAACAAACCATGAGCTGTGGGAGATGTTCATGGATCTAGTTCAAAAGGGGGTCCAAAGAAGGGTTATAGGATCTAATGGCTGTCACCCAATCTTCTTCTCCAAGTTCCTCTCAATTTCAAGGAACGTCAACTAGGATTTTCTGCAAGTTCTTCCATTAAAATCAAGGTTCAAAGTTATGTCTCTACTCTAGGTATGTGGATATTCATCCATTAGCCCCTTTCACCTATGGAGCCCAAAGATTTCCTTACTTTTTCCTCCAAATTCAAGTATGCATTTATGAGTTTTATGATCTCAATTCCAAGTACAAGAATTATAATTTATATGATATTTATTTACTCATGTAAACATGAAATGCTAGTTAATTGCATGATTTTGGTGAATTACAAGTGATTTCTCTATAGAACCATCTAGGATTCATGAGCATGGATATGGGTTCGTATAAGTATGATTTCAATTGATAATTTCTATTTTGTATGGTTTTATTAAATTATATGTTTTAAGTTGAATTGAGATTGAACCCACATAATTACCCTCACTTATGATGAACCATGATCATGAATAAAAGAGGAATCCTCCTATGTTTTATGAAAATGTTTGTGTATAATTTATGAAAGACCTGAATAATTGAATGAATGCATGTTGGTGAAAGAATTTCTCATCTAATCATGTATTCTAGATGGGATAAGGATAATGTTTACATTGATGAATCATCCAAGATTTTAAATGAGTTGCTGTATACGTCAATGATGACTAAATAAGTTTCAAAACTATGATTGATTAATTGGTTATTGTATTGATGCTTTTTTTACTATCTCAAAAAGTAATTCTTAGCCTCCTTTTCATCCTCAGGCACTTCTATGAGCCATAGAAGTTTCTATAGTCCGTAGATGGGGTCTCGTTGTTAGATCCATACTTAAGAATATTCCAACTTCTGGGACTTGATCTACAAACCAACTCCACAGCTCATAGTTGAATCTACGAACTGTAGACTTAGGGTTTCATATATAAGATTTAGAGGGGAAAAAGTTTTACCCGATTTCCATAAAACCAGGTCTTTGAGCTAGAGGAATTTCTATGAGTTGTAGACTCAGTCTTATGGTTCAACGCTTTATTGAGTCTATGAGGTCTATGGACAAGGTCTATGGTCTATAGTTCAGACCATGACTCATAATTAATGATTCATAGTTCAAGTCCTGCACTGCATGAATTTTCCCTGAATTCTACGAGAGACTTATTTCAACCCATCAATGGGTCTATGACCTATAAAAGTGGGCTTCTTGTAACACCTTTCATGTTGAATAGTTTTCAAAATTTTGAGACTGGCTGGTGTTACTAGCCAATCTACAGCTTGTGGATTGAACCACGAGTTGTAGAAAGGTCTCATGGTTTGAGATGCTGAAGTTGGTAAAATTTTTGGGTCACTGGAAGCCGTCATCATACGAATGATTTTATGGGTTGTGCATAGGATTACAACTCATCAGCTAGATTATGAAAGGGACCCTAAGGAATGAAATTTCTTTAAGTTCGGAGGGAATCTACGAAAGGGTCCTACATCAGTAAATGGATCATAATGTGGGATTGTGGTTTCAAGGTGCAATTTTTAGTAACTTAATTTTTGGTACCATGCCTAGTGCGAGGCAAAGTATGACCCGTAGAGTGGAGTGTGGGGCGTAGATAGTGGCTTTGGGTGCGTGTAATAGTTTTAATTGAAATAATTTTTGGTCATTTTCAATCCATTTAACTCCTAGACAACGCTTTTTGACCCTCCTATCTAACTTAAATGACTTAATTACTATAAAACCTATTCCTAACTCATCTAATTCATTCACTCTCGAAATCCACTCAAAAACTCTCAAATTTTCTCTCTAAACAAGGACTCTTTTGGAACTAGGGTTTCATGTTTTTGCTAAGAATTTCAAGGTCATTCATCCCAATTTCTAAAGCTTCTACTTGAGGTATGTATGGTTTCACACATGGATTAGATTTATCCATGAAGCCCAACATAATTCTTCCTTTTTTGCAAAGTTTAAGTATGATTTTCTATGGGTTTTTATGATAGCATTCCAAATGATTGTTACTATGATTACTACATGATTATTATACGTAAATATGCATGAATTATGAAGAAGTACATAATCTGATGATTTACAAGTGAATTAAAGTTATTTAAAGTATATGATGATTAGGGCTTGTTGAATTGATGTGGGTTTCTTTACTAATGATCCAAATTGATTTCAATTGCATGATTATACATGATTTTCGTTTCATTACATGATTTTAGTTCAATTATTCATGAACCCATACATGACCTTAATTTTCTATGACAAAGTTATGATTTTCTTAAATATGATTCTAAGTATGAAGTATGTATTGATGATGATGATGATGATGATGATCATGAGGGTGACTTAACACCCTAATGTTTGTGAAATAGTGATAAGATGGGAGTATACCCACACTAAATACAAAGTTATGTAGATGAACTATTCCTATGATATGAGATGTTGTCGTGAATTTATGATACCTATTCTACAAGCTATGAAAGTATGAATTATGTTGAAAGCTATATATATACATAATTATATATTCCATGAAATTTGACTTAGCACCAAATGAGCTTGTGTGAGGGGGACTATCCCTAAGGGCCCTTACATATATCCTCAAGTCTAATAACTATGTGCCATCTTAGGTCAATGATTATGTGCCTATAAGGCTAGCTAATGGATCCATTTAGCATTATGTTCATGTGATACTCACCATACTAGGGTTAAGTCTAAAGGGTGAGGTATTTGGGTGAGGTACTTATGTTCATGTGACACGCACCGTGCTAGGGTAAATCTTAAAGGGTGGGATCGAGTCTAGCTTGGCAATTTTGACTCTTCTTTCGCTCCGTGTAGAGGAAACATCAGGATTTCATGTAATAGTCTACATGGTTTTATTGTCAGTTATAGTCTTGTTCCCTTATATGTATGCCAGGTGATAAATTGGTTTTGTGATACTTTTTTCCATGGTTTTAATTATGCATTGATCATTCATATCTTGTATATATTTTTCTATTATATTATGATGTTTCTTGATGCATGAAATGCCTACATACTTAGTACATTCCACGTACTAACACATACTTTTTTCCCACATGATCTATCCATATAAGGATGGGTGACGACGTGACTATTCCTCTTTTTCGTGGCTAGTGTTGGATTGTGCTTTGAAGATTGTTAGTTCCCATGCTTCGGGGACAAGCATTGTTCATGTTATGCTTTTCTATGTTGAGATTTTATGATTTCATTTGTTATCCTATCTTGAGGATGAGCTAGTAGCATCTTCTAGATCCCGCCCAAGATCTATGATATAAAGGCATGTTTTGGACATGATGATGTTGTAATTTTCCCAAGGGAAACTATGACTCATACATTACTATGTTCTGCTTGCTTACTCTCTTATGAATTGCTTATTTTAACTTATGTATGTTAATGAGACATGAGGTTGCTATTAGGATTCCCTTACCGAATTCCATCACCATGCCCCATTCGGTGCTAAGCCATTCCCATGGAATACATTAAAAAACATATGCATAATCATATTCATTCATAAACTTGTAAACATAGCATCATCATATAAGGAGTAGGTAATTAAAACATAAGATCTATCAAGTGAGAATTGCCCTTATCACAAGGGGATCAATCCTTTGGTGAGAATTGTCTTTATCACCATCTTTAAACATTCATAGGAGGGATTCATAAATATTTCATAACTTTCATACACTTTCATAATATATGGTTGAACCCTCATCATTTGGAAATCATACTTCATTAAAAAACTCGATATGAAAATTGTGGGTTTAATGCATGTAGGTTTTAACACATGTAACTCAAGAGGACTATGCATTAATGGAGTAAAAATCACCAATGTAAATCATTCTTAAATAACCACCATAATTGTTCATATCATCATTCAACATAGGTATGGAAACATGAAATTCATCTTATAAAATCAGCGATTTTCATAGTATCTCATGGTATAATCACATTCATAACCTTGAATATCATAATAATTTATAATGGTAAACCTTTGAAAGGAAATCATGAAATTCAACGCAATAAATGAACTTCCAATATATATCGTGCATAATTTGATTAATAAGAAATACCCATACAAGATTAACCTTGAAATTTGAAGGGTTGAGTAAAATAGATTTTGGGACTCCATAGGTGGAAGAACCCATGGATGAAGAAGCTACATACCTTAAGGTTTTAAAATTGATGAAAGAAACTTGAAGAATCTTGTGGGAATCACCTTGAGGTTTGGCCTTCAATGGAAGAACCGAAAACCGTAAGAACTTGAAAGATTTTTGGAAGAGGAATAATGGGAGGTTTTTAGAGCATTTAGAGAGATTTCGAGGGAGATTTAGGGATAACAATGATGGCATTTTTATGGATTCACACATATAAGGGTGTTGGGATATGTCCCAATTACCCTCACTTCTAGAATTTTTTCAAAAAGTTTGTAAATAGATGAAACATGTTTGCGACGTGGGCTTGCTCTGGAACAGTTCATTTCTCACGAAGTTTAATTTTCCCCTGTTATTGCCTAGGAATGGGTTTAGTCCACTTTTGTACTGTTTAAAACCCCTTCCGTGATGCGAAGAGTCACCTACTCTGCTGGAAAGTGTAAAATCATGCAAAAACAGTTTCGATATACTTGACCTAAAAATCGAGTGATACCCTTTTCCTACACAATTTTGTGTCTTGAAAAAGAATTCAGACTTAAATTTTTTGAGAAATGCTCAGAAATTACGATATTCAAGAAGTACGCTATAAGGATATTTTGAGTCATGTAGAAGGTGTTACAATTTCTCCCTCTTGCGAAGATTCATCTACGAATGTAATAGAAACATACTTGAGAGGAGTAACAAGACAAGCTTCAGCTCCAACATAAATGCATCAATGCAACTTAAACATTATTTTCATGAGAACTTAAAATTTATGCGTCAAATATCATCACAACATGTTACCATGAGTATTAATGCATGCAACATGACATAGAAGGCTAAAATGCAGACTTGATACTTTAGAATGATTACGTTATTACCTTAGGCTTGACTAGAGTGGAAAAGATAAGGATTTCATTTCATAATGTCCGCTTCACTTTCCAAGTTGCACTTTCAACTTGTTGGTTTCTTGATAAGTCCATATTGTGGACTCATATGGACTCAATGTGCTATTACGCTCATACACTCATTAACTTTTTTTATACCAGGAATGAGGATAAAAGTGTATAGATAGACAATAATCAGCAACACAAGGCAAAGGAGCAAAAAATCCATAAATGTGGTCAAAAGCGACGTCACTGATTTATTCAGTGGATTGCCAAAATGCAACTGAGACCATCTACTATTGCAGTGTTTGAACCCCTAAGTTTGTGACAAAAAGTGATGATGATAGAGGTTCGATGGATCGCTAAACACGATCAGCAATGAACAATGTCATTGTCAAAAGTTGTAGAGAGTAGAGCTTTCAAGTGGTGCATTAAAAGGTGGTCAAGTGCACATTCGGCATATCGCTGAAGTGCTTGATGATGGCCGATCATGCCTGTCGAATGGTGCAACGTGAGTTAAGTCCAAAAAAATGTGCACCAATATAAATAGAAATTGTACATCATCTTACACATATGCAGATTATTTTGATATTATGAGCTTACCATATTGAGAGAGAGTATAGAGAATCTTCTTGGAGGCCAAGTACAAGGGTTTTGATTTTCAAGCTTTGGGAGGAGAATTCTAGGAATTAGGAGGAGAAATTCCAACATGCTTCTTTGTAATTCTTCTTACCCACATGGTCACTGAAATTGGTATATTTGTTTTTTAACTTTTAAGAATGTGTAGCTAAAACCCCAATGTTGGGGTGTGTATTTGATACAGTTCTTGAATTATTAGCTGGGTCTACTATATTTTGAATGTTTTCATGTTAATCTTAGTGAATTCATACTTATTTCTATATATAATTTATAATCTTGAGGTTGCAAACTCTGGGTTATTTCTAAATCTTCTATTACTGCATTGATTTGAGTGATTGTACTGGGCAATGAATGTGATAGTTGAAAATATTTTGGGGTTTCAGTTGAATGCCACAAAATTGTGTTCAATAGCTAAAGTAGTAGAGGGTTTGCTAATAATCGCTCATGCCAAGCATGTTTTTGAGTGGTTCGGATGTTAAGCCGTAACAAGTTCATGTGAAACACCATTTGTTTTAATAGAAGTAGTGGTTACTAGATATTCTATCTTACTCACTTATTTTTAACTCAAACATTCAAGTATTTAGACTCGGTTATTAGCTCTTGTCCCATATTTGCACACCTCCGACATCTCTCTCTATTGGTTGTATCAAATCTAATCTCATAATCATTTGTAGTTAAATGCTAGTTTTATGTTACTTATGACCCCCCATTTTAACATTACAATTGCCTGGTTCAACTCAATACTTCCATACTCGAACTACCATTCTCTGAGGTTCGGCCTCGACTCTATAGTTGGGTAAGATATGTTGATAACAATCGTCCACATTCTCCAAAAGTGAGGTGTGCTTGAATGTCAGCATTCCTCCAAAGGACCTAAACGGATGTTATAACTGTTTTCCTTAACCTCTTCACTTGCCTACCCAATATCTCAATTGGAACCTCTTCATAGGTCAAATTTTTCTCGACATTCACATCCTCCAATGGTACTATGGAATTTGGATCCCCCATGAACTTTCTCAACTTTGACACATCGAACACTAGATGAATCATATTCATTTCCAGATGCAACTCCAACTCATATGTGACTTTGCCTACCATTCTCACGATTTTGTAAGGCCCTAAATACCTAGGGCTCAACTTCCCTTTCTTTCCAAATCAGACCACACCCTTCATGGGTGACTCCTTCAAGTAGACCCAAAAACCAACGCTAAAATCAAGGTCCCTCTTCCTCATATTAGAGTAGGACTTTCGTCTAATTTGAGTTGTATTTAATCTTTTTCTTATTAGCCTTACTTTTTCCATGGCATTCATAACCAAATCCGGTTCAATCTTCATTAGCTTCAAATCATCCAACCGATGACCTACATCGTCTACCATATAGAGCCTCAAGTGGTGCCATCTCAATGCTTGAGTGAAAACTATTGTTGTAGGCAAACTCAATGAGAGGTAAATGATTATCCCAACTTCCTTTGGATCTAAGACACAAGCACTTAACATGTCCTCTAATGTTTGAATTGTTTTTTTGGATTGCCTATCAGTTTAAGGATGAAAGGCAGTGCTTAACTTCACTTTGGTACCAAGACGTCTTTAGAATGACTTCTAAATGTCAGAGGTGAATTGTTTCCCATAATCTGATATAATGAACAATTGAACCCCATGCAACTTCACCGACTCTTGGATATATAACATGGCATAATCTTCAGAACCAAAAGTTGTCTTGACTGGCAAGAAATATCCACTATCACCCATGTAGAATAAAAATTCCTCTTAGACTTAGGCAATCCAACTACAAAGTCCATATCGATTTCTTCCCAATTTCTAGTAGGAATCTCAATATTTGAGCCAGACCACCAGCCTTAGGTGTTCTACTTTGACTTGTTGACAATTTAAGCATTCAGTCACAAATTTAGTAATGTCCTTCATTCTATTCCACCAATATACTACCCTCAAGTCTCTATACCTCTTAGTGGAACCGAGGTGACTAGAATAGAGGTATTATGGGCTTCTTGCAATATCAAATTTCTCAATCCATCAACATTCGGCACACATAATTTCCCTTGGTAATGAAGTACCCTATCTCCCCCTTGTGAGAAGACCTCTATCTTTTCTTCCTTCATCAAGGACTTCAATTCAACATAGGTGGGATCAAATGACATCCTCAATCAATGATGGCTGGGAGCCATTTATCACCATCAACCCACTATTCCCAGCATCACTTAACTTTAGCCCATAATCTAGCCAAACTGTGGACTTCCTTTGCCATCTCCATTTTCCCATCATCTCCAAGGTATGACACTATCCATTGACATTCTACTAAGTGCATCATCTACCATATTAGCCTTACCCGAGTGATATTTCACACTCATTTCATAATCTTTGAGGAGTTCCAACCATCTCCTTAACTTTAAATTGAGGTATCTTTGTGTAAATACACGTTTGGAGGCTCTTATGATTGGTGATACGTCGACATCGACTCCATACAAGTGGTGATGCCAAATTTTCAATGTAAACACCATGACCGCTAGTTCAAGATCGTGTGTTGGGTAGTTCTTTTCATGCACTTTTAATTGCCTTGAAGCATTGGCAATCATCTTACCATTTTGTATCAATACACAACCCAAACCAATTCTTGAGGCATCATAATAAACAACAAACCTATTGATACACTCCAGTAAGGTCAAGTTGTAGTCGAAGTCAACCGATCCTTCAAAGTCCAGAAGCTCTTCTCACACTCATCGTCCACACAAACTTCACTTTTTTTGAGTCAACATAGTCAATAGAGATGAGATAGAGGAGAACCCTTCAAAATGTCTTCTATAGTACCCCACTAAGCCCAAGAAACTCCTAATATCCTTAGGGGACATTGATCTAGGTTAATTTCTCACCGCTTCATCTTTTTGGGGTAGACTTTTATTCTATCACCCGATACAACATGCCCAGAAATGTAACCTCCTTCAACCAAAACTCACATTTATTAGACATTTTCTCATCCCTGAAGGTTTGTAAGACCATCCTCAAATTCTCCTTGTGATCTTATTCATCTCATGAATAAATCAAAATGGCGTAAATGAATACCACCATAAATATATCAAGGCAGGGTTTGAGCATCCTATTCATGAGGTCCATAAATATTGTTGGTGCATTAGTTAAACTAAAGGATATCATCATAAAGTCAAAGTATCCATACCTTGTCCAAAATGCCATCTTGGGAATATCACATTCCCTCACCCTCAATTCATGATATTCAGATCCCAGATCAATTTTGAAGAAGTGTTTGGCCCCTTGTAATTGGTTGAATAGATCATCAATCCTTGGAAGTACATATTTGTTCTTAATGGTAACTTTGTTGAGTTGATGGTAATTTGCACATATTTGGAGTGACCCATCCTTCTTTTTTACAAACAATACTACAATACCCCATGAGGACTTAATAAGTCTAAACAGCATTTCTTGAGCAAATCCTTCAATTGCTCTTTTAGTTCCTTTAACTCCGTTAGGGACATTATATAAGGAGGGATTGATATCTGTTGAGTGTTAGTCAAAAGATCTATGCCAAAGTCTGTATCCCTTTCAAGAGGAAAATCAGGCAGCTCTTTAAGAAACACATCGAGAAACTTATTGACTATGGGGACCTACTCAAGAGACAGACTTTTGGATGTAACATCACTAACCCTCACTAAATGATAGATTCACCCCTTAGAAATTATTTTGTGGGCTTTGAGAGAGAAAATAAACTGACCTTTACATGGAGAACTATTATCCTTCCACTCAAGAGTAGACTCATTTAGAAACTGGAACTTGACACTACAAGTCCGACAATCTATGGAGGCATAAGAATCATGCAACTAATCCATCCTGAGTATAATATCAAAATCAACCATGGAAAGCTCTACAAATCACAAGGAATAATTTTATGCATGATGGACATGGGATAACCTCTATAGACTCTTTATACAACAATGGACTCATCGATAGGAGTGCTAACTTTAAAAGGTTCAACAAATGTTTTGGGACATGAATGAAATCTATTACAAAGAAATGGTGTGAAAAAATACAAATTTTCCCTGGATCTAAAAGTGCATAAGCATCAAAACACAAACATTTAACATATTGGTAACCACATGCGGGGCTTCCTCCGCTTCTTGGCGGCATAACCTATTAGGTTTTGAGGATCCTTATGCTTGTCCACCTTAGCCTTGGGGACATGCATTCCCACATCTATGTCCCTTTGTATGGTGGCTAGGCTTACCATATTTGAAGCAAGTATTTGAGTGGCCACACATTCATCCTTATGGGGCCTTTCATATTTTTGCATAATTTGGAGAAGCTTGGGCACCCGAACCTCCTTAGACCCCTTATTTTGTTGAAATTGGGAGCAGGAGAATTGGGTGACCCTTTATTCACTTGACTTTAACCACCTTGGAATTTACCATGGCCACTAATCCTTTGGAGGGAGAATCCATCACCATCCATCCTAGATCTCTCGAACTCCCTTGATATCTCTCTCAACTTCTCTTCCTTAATTTGTTCTGCATAGGTCATTAGACAAGAGATATCGATTTCTTTGATGAGCGTAGTCATTTTGTATTCTTTTGAGACCAATTCTGATATTACCGAATATGAATTTGCTCATCCTAGCCCTTGGATCCACTACCATAATGGAACATACTTAGAGAGTTTTGTGAATTTGAGATAATACTCTCTCACACTTATGTTCCCTTGCTTGATGTTTATGAACTGTTGTACTTTGGCTTCCCTCAACTCCAATAGAAAGAATCTATCCAAAAGCACCGGTTTAAACTCCTTCCGTTCGACTCAGCCCGCTTCTATACCTCTTTCATCAACCTATTAGTCGTACCAAACCTTTTCCCCCCATTTCAATTGGTAGGCCACATGCTTGACCCTCTCTTATGATGACACACCCATGACTACTATGATTCTATAAGCATAATCAAGAAACTCCATCGGGTTCTCATTAACTTTTGATCCATGTTCATTCTCACAAAATCCCAAACTTTTTTTGCCAGTATAGGTGCCTAGGGAGGAATTTCAACCTCCCCATTTGCTTGATTGTCCAAGACTTGGGCCAATATCGTGAAGGTGGCTCTAAACTCTGCATGAGTGACACCCTCCTTTTGTTGCACGTGAGGGGCTTGATCTTTGGCCACATCCTTTGGTTAGGGTGCTCTCTTTGGTGGCATTATATAGAAATGGCAAAGAGGGCATGTTAGTTAGGGTAATAACCTTAGATACTTCTAATGGAATGACATGGATTATAAAGAAGTGAGTCATTTCCTAAAGCATCTCATAGCCTCCAATTCATAGTTGTGGCGTGCTTCACAACCATGAACAAGACTCTACTTGATGTAGTGTGTTAGATCTCTAAGGATCATTTACAAACCTAGTGCTTTAATACCAATCTTGTCACACCCCAAGCCTCGGTCCTAGGTGCGACATGGAGAATGAGAACCCGAGAGTCCCCAAACAAGAAGTTATGCCCGTTTTTGTAAAACTCATCCGTGCAGGGGTCTAATGCAAAATTTTAATTCCGCGTCATTAATGGTCCTTATGTAACTTTGGATTATTCTAAGGATAATTTATGAAATTCTCACCTATCCTAGACCCATGAATCAGCTTATACTCTTTCATTGCGATTTATCCTCATTACAAAACACTCATGCTCTAGAATTCAATTCCTAAGGTTCTCTCTTCAAGCCTAGTGTTGGGGATTCAATTCAAGGAATACAAGAGGGCTTCAACCTAAATCAAATCCATCTTGATTCTTCTAATTTCAGCAAGGGTGGGATTGATTCAGGATTCCCTTCCAATCATGAAGACTCAAAAAGCCTATTTTCTTAATTTCATGAATTCTAAGTCTATTTGCAAATGAGTCTTCTAAATTAGTTGAAATTTGTTGAAATTGAGTTTTGAACTAAACTTATTTATTGATTCTATGATAATTTAATCTGATTATTATGGTTTACATGGGTTTTATGAAGAATAAAATATGCATGTCCATTTAATTTATAAATCTATGCATGGATATTTTCAAGTATGATTTAATTATTTATTACTTCATGGATTTACTATGATTTTATTTTATTTTGTTGTTTTAGTTATGAATAGCTAATACCCATACTATTTCTTCATTCCTCATGGCATATGCTTACATGAGCATTGATTTTCATGAAGTGGGTTAAGACCCAATTATGTTGAGAAATATGATTTTCATGAAAGCATGGTTATGACATGACAAGTCACCACATAAGTTCTATGATATGGATCTTTGAGCAATTATGTGTGTGTTTACACCACTATGTACAAGTATGAATGAGCTATTCCTATGCAACAAAGTATAAAATGAAGTATGATTTGGACTTTGAGCCCAAGCATGTAAGATTATGATTTGATTTGGCTTTTATAGCCCAAGTATGCATGATTATGAAGTATGTTTTAGTTTTTAAGAACAAGTATGCATGATTATGATTAAAAAAGACTTATGCTTCTATTTCAAGCAAGTATATGTATATGTATTCCCATGGGATAATGACTTAGTATCAATAAGATCTTGAGATTGAGGCTCATCCTCTTAGTTGAGGCATGACCCGTTAGAGGTGAATTTCGTTGTCCCATAACTATGTGCACCGTAGGTTAAAGGATCACCCGTTTAGATGAGGTTGAATCCTTAGAAGGGTACCCGTTAGGTGGGGTTGATTTCTAAGAGGGATCACCCGTTAGATGAGGCTTGATTCCCTAGATGGAACACCCATTAGTAGAGGCTTGGTTAATTTTGTAGCTTTGATGGATCAACTTAGGCATTATGGATGTTCACCTTGGCAAGTGAATCCCCTTTTCCTCTAGTGTAGGGGTAACATCAGGATTATATGTAATAGCTCACATGGTCTTACATGTCAGTTGAGGTCCCATCCTCGCTATGTTTATGTATTATGGCATTTCATGCATCATGGACTTCATGGCATATTGATATATTACTCTTCTTTGTATATACTTCTTTCTATATCTGTTCCCTTGTCATCTAACATTGAGTGCATGTTTAATGAGTTCATATGTATTGTATGCCTGCATACTTAGTACATTTAAACGTACTAATGCATACTCTTTGCCTACATGATTTAACCATGTAGGGACCGGAGACTATCTTTATCCACCTCTTGAGTTACTTGTGGTGAGTCTTATCATTCAAGTACAAGTTACCTTCTATCTACCTATTATGCTATTCTCTTACGTCTTTACTTTGAGGCTGAGCCCTGGACATGTTCTGGCCCCCGTCCTATTCCATGACTTAGAGACATTGTTGGACATCATGTAAACTCTTTGTACAGGATTGTGATGTGTCATGTTATTTGCTTACGAAGCTTATGATTGTGGTTGTATATTGATGTTGATGGTATGATGATATGTTATTGATGAGATGTGGAAATGTGGAAAGTCCTAAGTCCCTTCTATCTTCATAGTATGAGTCAGACTTACCTGCCCCTTAGTACTTATGTGCTATGTGCTATATGAATCTATGCAAATCCCTATCCCTATGATATCCCTGTAGCGTGAGTCATACTTTACCGTCCCTTAGCATTATGTTTTGTTGTTTAATTATGCGCTTCTAAGCCAATAATGTGTATATGGATACTATGAGGTTTGTTTGGGGGCTCTTGATTCCCATTCTCCATGTCACTCCTAGTCCCTAGGCTCAGGTCATGACATAGAGGTTCTACAATCTATGAAGGCCTATGAGGTGGGTATGACATACAAGTTCTACAATCTACGGAGGCATAAGAGGCATGAAACCAGTCCATATCTAAAATGATATTGAAATCTACCATGGTGAGTTCTACAAGGTCACAAGTAACAACTTTATGTAAGATGGTCATGGGACAATTTCTATAAACCCTCCTAGCAACAACGGACTCATCCATGGGTTTACTAATCGAAAAAGTCTTAAGTAAGACCTCAAGACATACATTAAACCTATTTGCAAGGAAGGGAGTGACGAAAGAAAAATTGGCACCCAGATCTAATAATGCATACAGATCAAAATGGAAAACTTTCAACATACCAATGACGACATTCGAAGTCTCTTCCACCTCTTGTATAACACCTCATATGTTGAAAGTACTGGAAAATGGGAAAGTTGTAGAAACGTTTGAATAGACTGAATGTATGGGCCAACCTATGGCTCGTTCTTTATTCCACGGGTTGTAGACAAGTGTTGTAGACTAGGCCCTGAGGTATGAAAAAGTTTCTAAGTCTGGGACGTTTCTATGAATGGGATCTGTGGTTCGTAAATAAAACCACGGACCACACTATGAGCTCCTAATCTGAAGGGTGAAATTCCAGTAGCTAAACTGTTAGGCCATACACAGTATGAAGACCAAGTATGACCCTTCGAAGGAAGTACAAGTCATAGCTAGGTCTCGCAAAGTGAGATTCAAAGACTATTTCTAGGGATCAATTTCAATAGGATGTAACCCCTAAGGTATCTATCATGACCTAAAAAGGGATCATGACTAAAGAAGAATAAAATAAATAAGAACCAAACATATCACTATCAACATATCTCCCAAAACTTGGTGTCATGAGTATGAGAGCATCTAAAGTAGTACTGAAAAGTAAATACAACTATCTCAGCATAAGATACAAAGTTGTCTCATAGAATAATGTTTGTTACAAAGTGTGAAAGGAAATAATAAAGAAGATCCCAAAGACCCACAACGACTCAAAGTCTGAGCCTCGTCAAAAGGATTTCAATGGAAGTAGAATAGCTCAACTAGAATGATCAACTACTTTGTGCAGGTCCCTGTGCTCAATCTGCAAGGAGGAATAAAATAGGTGCGAGTACACCGAAATGTACCCAATAGGTTCAACCAACTAGGTAAGAGAAATTCAAACAAGTACGTAATAATGAAGAATCCTATCCCTACATCCAAAAGGGTTAGTGCATAGTTAAGTATATACATAAGAATGAGCTAAGATGTACTCAATAACCTATGGTACCATACATCAATGTATGTGAATGGCGATGCACAACTCATCAATCCACATGCAAGTGTTTCACAGTCTTGCCACCTGCCTGTGGTCAAGGTAATATCAGAATGCTTCAACCTTGCCACCTACCCATGGTCAAGGAGTATCACGGTACCATTTCCTTGCCACCTGCCCACAGTCAAGGGAATATAAGATATGAATCCCACCCTTGCATCCTTCTCGGGTTTAAGGGGATGGTAACAATGTGGAGCATAATACCCTTGCCTCCTACCCGGGTCAAGGGATGCCACAAGCAACAAACAACACATGTAAATCAATGATACAACCCAGAAATGCATGTAACATATACAATGGCATTAAGACCAGAATACTGAAAGATGAATCTCATATAATCATATGCACATAATGAATAATATCAACTGTCACAACTAATGCTTAAACCATCATAATTACATCAATAGTCAAGGATATCAACAACACCGAACATTACTCATCCCAATTATGCAAGAATATCATTAATACCAGAACTTACTCATCCCAATTATATAAGAATATCAGTAACACCGAACCTTACTCATCCCAATTATGCAAGAATATCAATAATACCAGACCTTATTCATCCCAATTATGCATATACATCTCAAAGGTATCTCAACAACAATCAATTACCATGTGATTTTCCTAAATGGTCTCACAAGTCTCATATTATCACATTTTATCCCAAATCATCATAATCCATGAGATTTTATCTCAGTTCATCAAAGAAATCGAAATTTATATCATAATTCATCTCAATCAAAATCACATTCGCATAATTAGCCTAACATGTCAACCCAATTACAAAGAAATCCACCTAGATATCACAATTACCATATTAACATGATCAATGACTCAAATTCAGTCCCACAAAGGTTAGCCAAACCTACCTCAATGCCAAAATTACACTCGGACAAGCTTTCAAGCAACCCAATCTATAATGATCCTCAAATCGATCCATCACTATCAACAATAGATACTACACATCAAGATGAGCATTTTGATACCCATATTGGCGTAAATTAGGCTTAGGGACAAACTCGTCAAATTTAGGGCTAAAGTCTGAAGTTTTCGAATCTAAGACTTAACTTTAACATCAAGTTCTACATGAAAATGGAGTCCACGAGTGAACATCCCACTAAAATTAAGCTTAAATTGGATGAGAAATCAACATTTAAAATTTGGAAATCACAGTTGAACAATCAAAATCGTGTAATTAAAGATAAAATCAAGATAACACATATGGATCGAAAAATGATTAGTATATTGTTAGAAACACTTAGCCAAGTTAAATCTTCGAAAATCTCTTCTCAAAGTCACCCAAAAAGCTTGAAAAGTTTGAAAATGGAAACAAAATGGTGACTCTCGAGTATTTTAAAACATATCAGTGAAAATATACTCCGCGATCATGGAGCCCATCCCATAAACATAGATCTAAGCAGCCTCACTCTGCAAATGCGGAGTACAACATCACCAAGACCTCCGCGAATGTGGAAAAGGAAAGTACCTACACCAAATATCAGTAAAACCTGCAAAACCAAGTCCGATTCCATACTCAGAATGGACCCTCGGAACTCACCCAAACTCAGAATTTCTTAAACCAATTATGTATCCACACCATAAATAGCGATCCAGACTTAACGTAATAATCAGAAATTAGCTTCATGGCCTCCTCACCTATTTACCATTGCTACACGATAAAAATATTTTAAAACTAAAATACCAAAACTGCCCTTGACAACTCCAAAAATTATGACAAGATCATTTCCAGTGTTAGTTTCACCATCAAGAACTAATTGAACTGTCAAAATTCCGATACAAGCTTTTGAACTCCAAATGTTGATCAAAGTCAAACTTTGGTTCCAAAAATCAACTAAAAACACAACTTTGTGTCTAAAAACCTCATTTTAACTCCAAATTTAGCTCTGTAACTTCTCAATGACCAATTTCAACATTCCAAAGCTAATGGGATCAAGGGATTTTCAATCCAACACCCAAAACTCAGAATGGTATAAAAACTCACTTTTTCAATAACTTAAGCTTCCAAAAATGCCAAAACGCATATTTTCCAAAACTCAGTATTTTAGTACCAACATACAAATAGTTCAAATTAGGCCCAAAGCAACTTACGAAAGGGTAAAAAAGTAATTTTCACAAATAAGGCCAAAAATGACTAACCAGTTCATTACATCATTCAGCACTAAAAATAATGTTCGTCCAAGCATAAGAGAAAGAATAGTACCTGAAACCTCAAAAAGGCTAGGATATCTAGCACCTATGTCAGACTCCAACTCCCAAGTAGCCTCATCAACATAATGGTGCCACCACTGAACCTTCACAGAAAGTATATCTTTGGATTTCAACCTCTGGACATGCCTGTCCAATATAGCTATAGGTTCCTCCTCGAAGGACAAATTTGGACCCAACTCAACAAGATCATAAGAGATCACATGGGACTCATCAGGAATGTGCTGGCGGAGCATAGAAACATGGAAAAATAGGATGAACAACCAATAATCTAGGTGACAAAGACAACTCATAAGCCACCTCACCAACTCTTCTCAAAATCTCAAAGGAGCCAATGAATCTAGGATTGAGCTTGCCCCTCCTCCCCAATCTGATCGCACCCTTCATAGGTGAAACTTTCAGCCACACACTGTCACTAATAGAGAACTCAAGAAGCTAACCCTCCTATCAGCATAACTCTTCTGGTGACTCTGAGCGGTCAAAAGTCTACTTTGAATCAATAGACCCGGTCCATGGCATCATGGAGTAAATCAACACCCGACACCTCAGCTGAACTTGATCAAACCATTCGATCAGTGATCTACACCGCCGTCCATACTCAAATAGTGTTATCTAGATGTTGGAATAGAAATTGTTGTTATATGCAAACTCTGCCAATGGTAAAGTGTTGTTTCACTAGGACCCAAAATCAATAACACAGTCCCTAAGCATGTCTTCCAACACATGAATGGTGTGCTCAGACTGACAGTAAGTTTGAGGGTGAAAAGTTAAACTCGAATCCACTCTAATACCCAAATCACGCTGTTGAGCCTACCAAAAGTGGGAAGTAAACGCAGACCCTCTATATGAAACAACAGAAATTGGCACTCCATGCAATCTGACTATATCCCGGATGTACAACCTAGCCAACTGCTCTGCACTATAGCTAGTCTTTATTGGTAAGGAGTGAGCTGACTTGGCCAACAGATCAACAACCACCCAAACTGAATCAAACTTGCTCAAGGCCATGCGCAAACCTGTAACAAAGTCCATAGTCACTCTCTCTCACTTTCACTCGAGAATGGGCATCTTCTGCATCGACTCACTAGACATTTGGTGCTCATACTTGACTTATTGGCAATCAAAAAATTTGGCCATGAACACAACTATGTCCCTTCTCATACTGAACCATCAATAATGTTGTTTTAGATCATGGTACATCTTTTCCATACCCCAAGAGACAGAATTACTAGCACAATGGGCCTCCTCTAATATCAAGTTCACCAAATCTCCAATCTTGGGTGCACAAACTCTACCATTTATCTTCAGAATGCCATGAAAATCAATAATACCCGCCTTGGCTTCAAATCTCAATACTTGTCACGAATTATGTATAACTAGGGGTTCTCAAACTGATGAGCATATATTTGATCAAACAAAGAAAATATAGCCTCTACAAAGGCCAAAATACTCTGAGAAGGAGAAAATTCCAAATGAACCATCTATCTAGCATGCGACTGAACCTTCAAAGTTAAGGGCCTTTCTTCAATCCTCAAGAATACCAAACTCCCCATATTACTAGCCTTCCTGCTCAAAGCATCTACAACCATATTGGCCTTTTCGGGATGATATAGAATAGAGATATCATAGTTCTTAAGGAATTCCAACCACCTACGTTGTCTTATGTTCAGATTAGGCTGAGAAAAGATGTATTTTAGACTCCAATGGTTGGTAAAGATCTCACAATGCACACCATAAAGATAATGTCTCCATAACTTCAACACCAACATGATCGTAACCAACTCTAAATCATGGGTAGGGTAGTTCTTTTCATGCACTTGATGTGATACTAAAATGTAACACTTTTGATGCTTAAAAGTTAGAATTTTGTCTGTTCTCAAAGTGATATTAGTGGGTTTGATATGTTTTTATGTTGATCTTACAAGATTACAGGATTTGGTATAAATTTGGGAAACATTCTGCAGAATTGAAATTTTTGGGGATTTATGGACAACTCTGCAAATCATGCTTCACTCCACGAGTTATAGGTTGGTTTTGTGAGTCAGATCTAGTGAAGGGTCAAGTTTCAAATATTGGAAACATGAACTATTAGATGAGTCGTAGATTTCTTCTCGAGTCGAGGATCAGGCCATGGTTGGCGGATCATGTTTTGAAGAGTCTTAGAAAAGTTAGCAGACGGAACCCTCTGTGAGCCGTAAGTCAGAACAAGGCCCGTAAGAAGGTCTCATAAAGTTGAAGTCTAATTTTAGAAAGTGTAGAGTACGAAGCCCAGGTATAGGCCTTGGTTTCACATATGACCCGTAACCCCATCCGTAGAAGCTGCCGAATCTATTTTTTCCTATTATATTTTGGATTTGTGTTTACTTATTATAAATAGGCTTTTTTTAGGCCTTTTAGAGAGAGAGGCACACGAGAGAGGACAAAAACACTTTGTGAACTCATACTTTGTGATTTTTATATTGAGATTATTACATTGTGATTTCTTATGGAGAACTTTGGATTTCTTGTTCTTAAATTCATTATTGTACGTGTTTAGTTATGCTTCCATAACGTGATTTTCTCATCTACATTGATCATGCATAGCTAAATCCACACCTAAGGTTGCGGGAACCATGAAGAATTAACAAAGTAAAATCGAATAATTCATACTTCTTGGAAAGCGTGCATGCATGTATTAATTAATCCCTTCATTTAGAATGCTTTTTAATGGTGGCCAATGTTAGAACTCACCTAATTCTTACTTGCTGGATCAAAGTCGTAATGAATGGGAAAAGTGAATAATTAATAGAATTCAATGTGATCCCTCTCATCTAATCAACCTAACTGGATCAAGGGGTGGTTATACTAGAACAAAAGGTAAGGGTTAGTTATGTTACACTGCGGGGATGGATCCAATTATGTATGAAATTTATCTCTCGCTTGGATCAAAGGATTTGGTAAACTTAACTTAACAGTTCTGCATACTACACACTAGAAAAGATTACAATTATCTGGCTATACTAAATTAGGAATCAAAGGGGAACATAATACCCTAGTTACTTCCTCTCACTGATTTCACAACACCTACTTCTAGTTTGTTTACTTACTGTATTTACGATAAAAAAAACCCTTTCGGGAGATAAGTAGTTTAATTCATTCGAATTGCTTATAATTACTCCAGGTCTAGACCATATTCCCTATGGGATCGACCCTAACCTTAGTTAGGTTATTTATTTTGACAACAACCACTTATACTTTGAAAGGGAGGTGTATTTTGGGCGACATCAGCACTTTCAGGTTTCTAGAGGCATAGGCTATCACCTTCCCCCTCTGCATTAACACATCACCCAAATCCCATCACAATACACTACAAATGGAAGTCCCCCCACGAGTAAGGAAAGAATAGGTGTTGATGTCAACAAATCCTTGAGCTTTTGGAAGCTCGCCTCACAATCATTTGACTACCAAAATGCCACATCCTTCTGAGTCAATCTAGTCAATGGGGCTGTTGTAGATGAGAAACCCTAAAGAAAACACCAATATTACTTTGCCAAACCAAGGAAACTTCGAATCTCAATCATGAAATTAGGCCTAGCCCACTCACCACCACTGCTATCTTAGCTAGATCAACCATAATACCATTCTTTGTCACCACATGCTTGAGGAATGCAACTGACTCAAGTCAAAACTCACACTTTGATAACTTTGCATACAACTTCTCTTCTCTTAATCTCTGAAGTATAGTCCTCAAGTGCTAAACATGCTTAGCCTCACTCTTGGAATAAACCAAGATATCATCTATGAATATAATCACAAAGATGTCCAAATAAGGCTTGAACACATGGTTCATCAGCTCCATAAAAGCAGTCAAGGCATTACTCAACCCAAATAACATAACCATGAACTCATAATGCCCGTAACTGGTCCTGAAAGTTATCTTTAGGATGTCCAACTCTCGAACGATCAACTGATGATAACTAGACCTCAAGTCGATCTTTGAGAATACCGAGGCACCTTGCAATTGATAAAAAATATCATCAATTCGAGGCAAAGGATATTTGTTCTTGATGGTCACTTTGTTAAGCTGGCCATAGTCAATATATATACACATTGTATCAGCCTTCTTCTTCACAAATAATATAGGAGCACCCGAGGAGAAACACTCGGACGAATAAACCTTTTCTTTAACAAATCTTTTCAATTATTCCTTCAATTCCTTCAACTTACCAGAGTCATCCAATGAGCGGCAATAGGTATGGGCTTAGAGACCGGCTTCACATTAGTAGAAAAGTAAATATCACGATTTGGAGGAACACCGGGAAAGTCAGTCGAAAATACATCCATAAACTCTCTAGAAACCCTAGTGTCCTCCAATGATGCGGACTACTGAGAAATAGCCCAAACATGAGCCAAATATGCTAAGCATCATTTCCCTATCAACCGATAGGCATACATATAAAAAGTACCCTTAGGATAGGAACTAGGTGCTCTAATCGACACCAACTGAGGCAAGTATGGGCAAGATAAAGTCACTATCTTTGAATGACAGTCAAGAATAGCATGATAAGGTGATAACCACTCCATACCCAATATCACATCAAAGTCTACCATATCCAACAGTATCAAATCAGCAACAATATCTCTCCCTATAAAAGTCACAACACAACCCCGTTATACTTGATTCACCGCTAAAAAATCACCAACCAGGGTGGATACACAAATAGGCTTGGCAAGTGGCTCACACATAATATCAATATCAGAAGTGAAATAGGTTGACACATAAGAATAAGTAGAGCCTGGATCGAATACAATCGAAGCTGAACGATGACACACTAGGACCATACCTATGATAATTACATGAGAGGCCTCTGCCTCGGCTCTATCTAGAACAACATAGAAAACTCTACGACTGCCACTAGTTTGTGGGCCTCTACAAGCTCCACCTCTCCCTGTACCATGACCTTCTTTAGTACCACCCCTCATTCCCTAAGAGGTGTCTCTGGCTACTGTCTGAAGTTCTAAAGTATGAGTAGGAAACACCAGATGTGGACAAAGGTCGGTGAAATGCCCAACCTCATCACCAACATAATAAGCCTTGGGGTCTCACCCCTAATTGTGTGCCAAGGGACCACCACATCTAGTTGAACTAAGAGAGCTATCATGGCCTATGAGTAGGTCTAGACCTGTCATCACTGCCAGATGCTGAAAGGGCTACTTGAACTGCTCGACCCTGATGGCCTTATCTCTAAAATCCTCTATCATGAGGTAGGGTCCACTAAACTAGCCATGTTGACAAAGTCTCTTCTCGTCACCCTTTCTTCATGCTTGATGCTCTCTATCATGTGAGTTCTAGAACACTCTAAAAAATGCCTCTAACCAGAACTAAGGAAGCTATAGCCTCTTAAAGATACCCTGCCAATCCTTTGGCAAAAAGCGTCGAATCCTCTAAAAGTTGGTAGGGATGTTGGACAAGGCATACTTGGATAATGTGTGAAACTTAGCCTCACAGTTATAAAAACCCTACTGAACCCTATCAAACTCATCCCTGTCTATGCTCTCTCCAAAGTACCCCTATATACTACTCCAATGTCATAGATGGAGATCCAACAGGCCGACAAGCTACAACTGACCTCCACTACTCCTTAGCAAGACCGGTGAACTGGTATAAAGTATAGGCAACCACATGTGATTCAAGAAAAGCTAGGTTACATAATAGATCCTAGCACTTTGACAAAAAAATAGCAGTCTCTATCACCAGGGGTGCCATCAAATCATGAGGAGGCAACCGCACAAACCTCTCAAAGCTTTTCTGCTCCTGGCAGAAGATGGTGGAACCATAAATAAGGATGGCGCAATAGATGAAGCAACAACCAACCTCTAAAATTGAGAGCCTGAACTTGGCTTGGATATCTAGGCAAAAACCATAACGATTATAGGAGAATTTGCTTGAACTGAAGAAGGACCCAGGCTAGCTCAGATGGAGCTATAGAAGGACCAATTGCTATTGTAAAAATTGGTATGTACTTTCTCTGTTCATTTGCAAGATACTTTGATATTTTGTGTATGAACTATGAATTGTTCATTTGATAAATTTGTGTAAGAACTGAGAAAATTTTGATAGTTTTTACCATTTGCTTGATTTTCACATTTACAAGAAAAAATTACAACTTAAAAAATTTGAATTACATGTCAAACCAATGCTACAACTTCATATCAGTTGATATCATATCATAAGTTCAACGAGTGAGATGTTTTATCACCTGTCTCCTTAAAATCCCTTCACTTACCAATGCACCACTTTTTCTCTTTACACGTGCCAAGTCATTTTCTATTTTCCCAAAATCTTTTGTGACCCTTTGTCTTCCTTTTTTCTTATTCCACCAAGCCCAACCATGGTTGCTCTACCTCTCATGGCCATTTTCGATGACGACACCACTCTTTCGTTCTCACTATCCTACTTCTCCTCAACACCTGAATCTGTTGCCATTTCCTCTCCACTATCTCATTCTCTATCTAAATCCTCTCTAGTACCAACCTCTTTCTCACTCACCGTCATGATTGCTCTACCACCACCCATGTCAATCTCTCCACACTCAACCCTACCAACCTCCCCTCCTATTTCACCTCTCCATTCTCCTCCTCTTTGTCTAACCCAGTCGACGATCTCTTGCCTTGACTCATCACTCAGTCTTAGGGGAAGGATCAACTCGCTCTTGGTAATGTCATCTCCTCACCCCTTGATATTTCATCTAATCCATCCATCCCTATTGACACCTATTTTCTTGCTCTCTGAGAGAAAAAAGGCTCTATCATCCCCTGTGTGGCTCATTGCCTCTCGAACTCAAATTTTTAGGTTTGAGTTAAATACTCCTCCATCGTCTCCTTTTCCAAACTAAAGTTACCAAGTAGGCCAAGTAGACCAATTTTTGGCCCATTAAGGTCGGCCCAATAAGGGCCCAACACTAATAAGGTCAGATCAGTCCCCAGCTACATGTTAAAGGATTGGGTCGAGTTGATCTTTTTTGTCACGTCCCGAGCCTACACCATGGACGTGATCGACACTCGAAAACTATTTCTAGTCCCAAGTGAACCACTTGGCCTGGCTAACTTACTCAATAGAAGAGACTAATACCATAACAAACTAGAATGGGCTCAAAATTCATGAACTTAAGGATACAGTAGTAATATATACAACTTAACTCAAAATCTTTCAAACAATTTCAAGAAATAACTTGAACAATATCTTTCTAGTCTATGAAGCCTCTAAAGTACTGACTCTGAACAAGGCACCGGAGTACGCTGGGTCATACCTATCCCAACACTGTGAAGTATTGTCTACTCTTTGGGCCTAGCCCATCACGGATTTATCCCTTTGGGCTCACCCCAAAAGGCGCCTCACAGTTTATAGACCAGTCCTTTACTTATATACCCAATATCTCTCTTGTATTTTGCCGATGTGGAACTTCTCATCTCAAGATAGGTTGTTACATACACCCCCTTTATGGACTCAACGTCCTCACTGAGGTTTTCCCCACCGCATGTGATTCACCTAAACTCAGTTGAACTTTTACCCGCACTGATAAGGCTGACACAAGAGTGGCTCTGATGCCACCTTATGTAACAATCCATCTTGAGATTAGATGTCCCGCGTTGGCAAAACATAGGAGAAATGTTGGGTGTATAAGTAAAGGACTGGTCTATATACTATGAGGTGCCTTTTGGGGTGAGCCCAAAGGGATACATCCATAATAGGCTAGGCCCAAGAGCGGAGAATACTTCACAATATTGGGTCATGTCATTACAAATGGTATCAAAGTCACTCCTTTGTCAACCTTGTCGATGTGGGGCTAGAGTTCAACTGAGTTTAGGCGAATCCTGGCGAGGCAGGACAAACCTTAATGGTGAGTGTAGGTGAATCCCATGTGGTGGGGCAAACCTCAGCGAGGAGGTTGAGTCCATAGAGAGGGTGCATGTAATAACTCATCTTGAGATGAGATATCCCACATTGGCAAAACACAAGAGAGATGTTGGGTATATAAGTAAAGGACTAGTCTATATACTGTGAGGTGCCTTTTGGGGTGAACCCAAAGGGACAAATCTGTGATGGGCTAGCCCCAAGAGCGGACAATACTTCACAGTGTTGGGCCAGGTCGTTACATATTTCTAGCTAAAATTTTGGTAACCAGCATGATAGGAGATCGGTAGGCGGTCCATCGATCTACCGGTTCGATATGATTTTTTTTAATTTCAAATATGATCGTTGGATCATTTTTCAACAAGTGGTCGTTTTCTAACAAGTAGCCCAAATATTCACTTTATTTTTTTCTATAAGTACCTCCTACATTTCATTATTTTTTCCTACAACAACTAACTAATTCTTTCTCAATGTTATAGTAATTTTTATTATTTTTTCCAATTTACAACATAAAGTAAAATTTTAAACTTTCAAGTGTTCACCAATCAACATTTCATCAATTTCACAAAACAATTTTTTTCCGCTAATTTGGTATGATCATTCCTTCTTTTACTTTTATTTAATATATTAATTCTTGAATATTTAAATATATCATTTGTTTTATAATGTTAATTATTGTAATTTGCATATTAATATTTGAGGTCAAGTAATTAATGTATAGGTATGTAGGGGAACAAGGAAAAATAACAATCAGTATTCATTGCTTTTATTTTGTCTGTATTCTGCAGTCACAGTATTGATAATTATTATTTATTTTTGCTAGTATACGTATTCATGCGATGAGTGAATAATATTAGTTCTTATTTTTAATTATTTTAAATTGTGCTATCTTATTTAAACATGTTAAATCGTATTATTCCAATTATTGTATTATTTCTCAATGAAATGTACTCCCTTTCCTCCTTGTACCCTTCCCTCCTCTACCCCTAGCTCATATTCCCCTTTTTTATAACCAACTCTATGTCACGCCCCGAGAGGGTAACCAAGACGTGGCCGGTAACTAGGGACTATTGCTAGTCCCCAAGTGAACCACTTGACCTCATCACAATCATTCAATCAATAAACTCTACTAATCAGCGGAAGACATAAGGAAATAAATGGGCACATCAGTCTAATCTGAAATAATGTAATAAGTAAAAGGGCTAGTAGTAAAAAACTAACTCAACAAATCTTAACAATCAACATTCGACTCTAGTCTATGAAGCCTCTATCACTATCCCCAATAATAGATCCATGGCTACCTCAAATAAAAAATAAGTTATTAAGTCTAACCTTATAAGCAAGATGAAATAAAAGTAATGAATCCTCCGGAGTAGGGGAGGCTCCCCATTCAACTGAGTGTCCTAGATCCTCAACGATGTGCCTGTAGATGATCTCTAATCCCTATATTTGCATTATAAAATGATACAACGCCGAGTGGCGTCAGTACATAGAATCTATGGAATGTAAAGTAGCTGAAGAAATAGAAACAGGTAAAATAATATAAAAACAACAATTAACTTAGAATAGTAACAATTAACATGTTAAGTGTCAATAAAGAGTAGACAAATGACCCATCTAACCCATCAAATTTTATCAATCAAATTAGACTCAGCTTAGAGGGACTCATCTCAACTCATCTCATCTTGGAGAACTTAGTTTGGGAACTTTCTGGGAGTTTCTCTTATCTGAAAACAATCACTTATAACCCAGTGATTGTACAACAAGCTCGCTGATGTTGCCACAGTCGTTCTGTATTTGCAGGTAGCGAACGAATCGAAACCATAATGGACAAGTCCAAATGGAGAAAACAATTATAAGTCCTCTTTTTTATTTTAGGGACTTCTAATAAGAGGGAACCTCAACATAATATGATGTGTGGTCCTAATCCTCACCTACGCTTGGCTATGTAGTTTGACTAGTGCGAGTTGAATTAATTCTTACTCTTACGGTGCTCTGTACTCCTCGCAAGACTCAATGCTTATAAGAGAATCCATCCAATCAAATCATCTCAATCAACTCATCTAAAATCAGCCTCATGCAGGCAGTCATCATTCAATCAGTCTCATAAAGACTCTCATCATCTCATCAATCAACATTTCAATCAATAGCTCAAGGCTTAGAACAATTATTAGGAAACAATCGAATAGATAAATCATGGGAGTTCATTTGGGAAGACTCATGGACCATCAAGTGGTGTCAATCTATCACCATTCTCACATTCTCAATCACAATTCACAATTGACATTCTCAGTCAAGGCTCTAGACTCAATTCTTATCTTCATTCATGCATGTTGTATATAATCAACATATAAGGTTTATGCAATATCTCATGAAAAGTATTCAATTCAAGAAAATAAGTTTATGATAATCAGCAACATATGGAAATACATGTAATAAATATAATTTTCAAGAAAATATCAAGAATCATGTATGTAGACTCATGAACCTTCAACTCTCTTCTAAAACTATCTATAGGACACATGGGAGAATAATCTCATGCTTTTTGTTTAGCCTTACATACCTGGGATGAAACTATCAACAATCACCTTGAAGAATCTCCTTCAAATTCTTTAATCTTAGCTTCTCTTGTCTCTTCCCTCAAGCCTTAGTCTTTCAAATACTTAGAAAAGGACTTAGAATGGGGTTTAAGACCCTATTTACGCATCAAAATGACCTAATTTGATCGTGTTTTGAGCTTAGGAGGGGTTGGGAATTTTCCGGAATGCCTCTGATAAATTTTTGGAAAAGTTTATACTATGGGAAAGCGGGTCCGCGTCGTGCCCCTGTTTATTTTTTTTCGAACGAGTTTTCCAATCTCCGTCGAAATTTTTTTTAAAAAATAAATGTAGTCCTGCCACTGAGTTCATTTCGGATCGAAAATTATTTTTTGATCTAGTTGATCTAAATATCGACCGAGATCATTTTCTAACTCAAATTTTCATGTTAATGACAAATCCAATCTCGGATTTCCAAATGGAGCATGGGACTATACGTTACACACACTCTTCTATTCTAGGGGTATTTTGATAATTTTACGGGGTGTTACACTCTATATGTTAATAGAGACAACAATCATGTGATTATCAAGTACTTTTATGTTTTATATTGTTTTGGTTTAATTTATTTATCAAATATTCTTCTAACTAATATAAATGGATGCTTTTATTTTATTTACGCGTTACTTGTTAAATATAAATTTTTATTTTATTGTTTTCATCTCTTCAAATAAATCTTATGAACAATCATGTGTATTATATTACCTAACTACTTCATCATATTCTCAAAATTTAATCAAAATATCCCCCACCCCTCTTCTTTGTTCTTTTCTCTGCACTTTATTTTAATTATTTTTTGCTAGTCTAATTTAAACTTGAGTTTTCTTCTTTTTTATTTTAATATATGGAATGTTAAAATTTATATTTATGTTACTTAGTTTTTGCATTTTAATGTATCATTATTTGTTGAGATCTTAGTCATGTGGGTATACACATCTAAGTGTCACGACACGGACCCTGGGTCTAGGAGTGACATAACGAATGGGGCCCGAGATTCCCCAAATAAGCCTCAAAGTACCAAAATTCACATCATCGATTCAGAAGCGCATTCAAATTAAACACATAATTCTAACGGATGGGAAAGTAGGACTCACGTTATGGGGATATCTTAGGGAAAGGGATTAGCATGGATTCACATAGCATATAGCATATAATGACTAAGATGCGGGTAAGTAAGACTCACGCTATGGGGCAATCCGGGACTTAGGATGTTCCACATTTCCACACCACAAATACATATAAGTATTATAATTCCCATAATCAATCTATGATAGACATAATGTTAGACCCCGTAAATTAATTAGTCAAAGTTAATCGTTGAATTGGAAAAGTAAGGCGAATATGACGTAATTTAA
>JAPFFP010047499.1:0-10331 GCA_026153255.1 Solanum medicagineum | reverse complement strand
TTTTCTATCAAACAACTTTGAAATTTTCAGGCAGTTCATATGCTACTTCCAACTCTTTCTTTCATGACTTTTTTAATTTTCAAAATGATATTATTAAGTATACTAAACATGATTATCTGATTTTGGTTGATATGGCAAAGAGGATGAAATCCAAGCTAGATAAATATTGGGGGAAATTTGAGAGTATGAATAATGAAGTATGTTACTTGAATATGTTACTAATTGTTTCTGTTGTATTGGATCCTAGATAAAAAATGAAGTATGTGAACTATACTCTTTCTATTGTGTATGGTTCGCTGTTGGGAAAACTTAAATCTCAAGATCTGTATGCTACTTTGAATCTCTTGTATAATCACTACAACGAGTCTTGCTCTGAATATTCTAATAGCGATATTGAAGATGACAATTGCATTATGGGTGAATCTAGTGTTTGTTGCAAGCTCAGTGGGAGAAATATATGGAACATGATGAAAATCGTGAAAACAAATCTGAACTTGAGGCCTACTTGACAGATGATGTGATGAAGATCAAGGATTTCAATATCTTGAGTTGGTGGAAAGTTTCGTCTAGTATATATCCGATTTTTTCGAGAATTACAAGGGATGTTCTTTCTATTCCTATTTCTACTATTGCATCTGAATCGGCTTTTAGTATAGGTGGTCAAATTCTTGATACTTATCGAACTTCTCTGTCTCCAAAAATGGTCGAAGCTCTTATTTGCACTCAACAATGGATTCGATCACCTACTAAAGAATGCAAATTTGAAGACATATTGGAGGAAGTCTGGAGAATTGAGCAAATAGAAGAAGGTAATTTTATAAATTTAATTCTTGATTAAGTATGATTTTATTTTTTAATTTTATTTAGTACTCAATTTGTTTCTTTTTTTTTTTTTAGAATACACAGATTCACCTTTGAAGATCGATTAGTCAACTTGTTCAAATTGATATCATTAAAAAATTTGATCTTTTTGGTATCCCAACTTCTAGTTTTGTTATTTGTTTTAGGGCTGTATATACTGGATGATTAGTACTTTTTTTGAATACTATTTTACTAATTAGTTGTTTCTAAGAAATTGAAAAGCAATTTATCATGTAGAAGTAACTTCAGTATTCATATTAATCAACTTCTTCTATGGCTAGGAAAGGAGAATTAATCTTTCTACACGTAATTTTGTAAGAAAAGTTTGGTTACCAAACCATTCAAAAAAACCCAAAAATCGCACCAATCCGAAAAAATAAAAAAAATTCGAGGTTGAAAAACCCGCATTTATTGGTTTGGTTTGGTCTATATATTAAAAAATTCGACATAAATGATTTGATTTGGTATTTAAAAAATCTGAACCAACCCGGTCCATGTACACCCCTAATTGGAGGTTTAGAGACATATTTTGGAATCCAAAGGGTTCAAACTGAGTAGGACCAAAACAGAATACTTGGAGTGCAAATTCAATGTCGCAAGGGATGGAGCAGACATTGATGCGAGGCTTGCCACTCAACCTATCCCCAACAGAGAAAACTTTAAGTATCTTGGGTACGTCATCCAGAGTAGTAACGATATCAACAATGATGTCACACATCTTATGAGGCAGCGTGGACAAAATGGAGGTTTGCCTTTGGAGTATTGTGTGATAAGAAAATACCATATAAACTTAAAGGTAAGTTTTACAGAATGGTGGTTAGACCGTCTTTGCTATTTGGGGGTGGAGTGTTGGCCAATAAAAAATGCATATGTTCAGAAGATGCAGGTCGCAGAGAGAAATATATTGAGATAGATGTGTGGTCATATCAGAAGTGATAAGATTAGGAGTGAGCCATTCTAGAGAAGCTAGAGGTGGCTTCTGTGGCTGATAAGATGAGATAAGCGAGACTGTGATGGTTTGGACATGTGCAGTGAAGGAATATCGATGCTCCTGTTAAGAGGTGCCAGAGGTTGGATTAGGAGCTACATAGAGGAGTATAGGTAGATCGAAGAAGTATTGAGGGGAGGTGATTAAACAAGATATGACGAAATTTGCTCTCACCGAGGACATGACCTTAGATAGAAAGGAGTGGAGGTCACGAATTAAAGTAGCAGGCTAATAGATTAGTAGGGTTAGGTGGATGTCTGGCCTTGGGGTATAGTAAGTAGTAGGATCAATCGTGTTATTATTTTGGTATTGTTATTATCCGTCATATATATGTTAATTTTATCGTATTTACATGCTATCATGGACTTTTCATTATTAGTCGTTCTTTTCCTTTCTCTTTTTTTTCATATCTAGTTTATTCTACCTATGAATTTTCGAGACGAGGGTTCCCAAGAAACAACCTCTCTACCTTGTGAGGTGGTGGTAAGATCTGCGTACATTTTACCCTCTCCAAACCCCACTCTGGGATTCCACTGGGTATGTTGTTATTAATTTGATGCAATAATTTAATCTATAATGAATTGGCAAAGATGAGAAAAGCTATTCAATTACTTATAATATAAGGATATGTGAATAGTTTATGAATAATAATAATAATAATAATAATAATAATAATAATAATAATAATAATAATAATAATAATAATAATAATTTGGATTTGAATAGTTGAGAGTTAAATAATTAATTGATTACAATTTAATTTTAAAAACATTTCTAAATATAAGGGAGAAAATAGTCAAATAAGCCCCAACCTATAGTCGAATTTCCAACTACACACCAATACTTCACGGGGGTCCTATTACCCCCCCAGAATATTTTAAAGTGAAATTATTTACTCCCTAAATACTGAGGTGGCATACAAAGTGTAGCTCACTCTCTCAAAAAGAGTGAGCGGCAACAAAAGCAATTAAAATGTTAATTATATAAATAATTTCTTTTATTTCATATTACGTTTCCATTTTTTTTTTTAAATTTGTATGTTTCTTTTTATTCTTATTTATTCTTTTTTACCTCCTCCTTCTTTTTTTTCCTCTTCAAGAGGGGAGCACCCATGGCAGTTCACCTACACCATCACTAAGCCAAGTATCATCCTCAAATCACACACTTTTAACCGTAGCTTCACTTTTCACTAATTTGAAAATTTGTTGGTAACTTAAAATCAAAATTGAAAATCAAGAAGATGGAACTTTAATATCAAAATGGAGAAGAATTTATTGAATAACAAATTCATTAATGGAGAAAAATTTATTTTCGAAATCATTAGGTAAAAGACCCATTAATGGAGAAAACCCACTTATTATAATAGTTATTAGCACCAATCGAACTTCTTATATCAACATTGTTAAATTAAAAATCAAAATCAAAATCAATATTAACAACTAAAGCAAATGTGATTCTGATAAATTTTATTGTCATTGCCTCGACGAAAAATATTTTCGATCCAACACTGAAAAAAGAAATTGAAGCTTTAATTGGGAAAAAAGACTTTTTGATTATAGAAACAACTTGGGTTTCTTGACTAAAGATTGAAAGTGGGTATTAGTTTGAGATTTGGCAAGGAAAAACAACATCTTCAGATCCATCAAGAAGGGCAGCTAAGATACCATAATAGAAAGATTCAACTAGATTGGAAGAGATGAGACATCTTAAAATAATAAAGGAAAAATGGGATGATTTAGGAAGATGAGTAAAATGGTGGAGAAAAAAAAATAAAATGCTTCAGGATTGATGGATTTTGATGAAGAACTTTTAAAATTTTTATTTTTTTTAATCTGAAAAATGGGCCAGGCGGAGTGACACACTAGGTCTTATAAAACCCTTCTCCAATAAGTCTTTTAACTGCTCTTTTAATTCACGCAATTCTGCCGGGGCCATTCTATATGGAGGGATGGAAATAGGTTGAGTACCTGGAAGTAAGTCAATACCAAAATCTATTTCTCGTTCTGGAAGTAAACCTGGAAATTCTTCAGGGAACACATCAACAAATTCATTCACCACTGGAATTGATTAAATTCCCCCTCCCCAGGATTGATGATTTATTTGATCAGGTACAGGGTGCCAAATACTTTTCAAAAATTGTTTTGAGATCAGGGTATCACCAAGTGAGGATGAAGGAGAAAGATATACCTAAGACTACTTTCAAAACACACTATGGTCACTTTAAATTTCTTGTTATGTCATTTGGGCTAACGAATGTACCAACAATTTTTATGGATCTGATGAATAGGGTATTCAAGTCATTCTTGGATGTGTTCGTGATATTATTTATAGATGACATTTTGGTATATTTAAGATCAGAAGAGGACCACCGCGTGCATTACACTGAGCCACAAAGATTTGGTGGTGACATTTTGGGGGTGTCAATATTCTAGTTTAAAATACTTCAGGGGGCTAATAGGACCGTCGTGAAGTTTAAGTGTGTAGTTGGAAATACGAGTACATGTTGGAGTGTTTTTGGCTATTTTCTCAATATAAGGAGTAGTTTAATGTTTCAATGTAATTTAAATTACTTTTTTTCTTTTTAAATTTATTTTATTACATACTTACGTACTTTTATTAACAAAATATTTGATAATCAAAATTTTTGTTAATTTCAAAGTCTTTTAGAAAAGTGGTATTTTTCATTTTTCCTTTATAGCTTGGACAGTGATTTATATAGCATAGTCCTAAATTAAGAGTTAATCCTAAATATATAGAAATTCTAATTCAAAAGTGAATCTTGAAACTAAAAAAATAAAAGATATAATAATAAATTAAGAAAAATAGTGAAAAGACGATTTTTTATAAAGAGAAGTCTGTTTGTCACGCCCCAGGAGGGTACCCTAGACGTAACCGGCAGTTAGAGACTATTGTTAGTCCCCAAGCGAACAACTTTGCATCTTCACATTCATTCGTTCATAAATTCTATTAATCAACGGAAGAATAAAAAGGAAATAAATGGGCACAACTTCTCAAATCTCAAAATAATATTAAAAAAAAGGCTAGTGGGAAGAACTAGCTCACAATCTTATCAGTCAATAATCTAACTCTAGTCTATGAAGGATCTATCACTATTGGGTGGTGCCAATGACAGACTCATGGCTACCTCAATCAATAAAAAAAGCTAATCACTATCAAACTCTAAAGCAAAATGAAATAACATAATAGATTCCTCCGAAGTAAAGGAGGCTCACCAATCCGTTGAACGCCCAAAGATCTTCAACGACGCGCCTGTTGATGATCTCGATCCCGTATATCTATATCGTGAAACGATGCAGTCCCAGAGGGGGACGTCAGTATGTGAGATGTACTGGTATGTAAAATAGTTGAATGAAACTGAAATAGGTAGAATAATATGGCAAAAACATCAACTCAACTCAAAAGACTCATCCCATCTCAAATCAACAAAACATGCAAGTTAAAGTAAGTCATGCTCTTTATAATGTATATTTGAAAAGAAAGAATAGCTCCGTTAGAAATCTCATGCTCAATTGATATTTGCTTGGGAGTTTCTCTTAACCGACATCTATCCTATCGCGCCACCTTTAAGTTAGGTGGGGCACAACAAATTGACATTGTTGTCACGTCCGTCCTAAACTTGCCACGGTAAAGGACGTAGTATCTCTTTCTCCTGGATCCAAAGAGAATTTCCCAACTTTTGGGACAAGAGTCTCCAGAACTGCTGCATGACTATCCTACGCTGGCAAACACAGTTCTGGGGTGGCACTCCTCACCCAACTCGGTGCTTAATAATACTCCCAAGGCTAAAACATGCACAATTATCTATCAAATCAATCTTCTTTAAGACTCATATCATCTATCACCATCATTTATCAATGAAATTATTATGAAAAAGTATGTTTACGTTGTCATCAATATGTACTCAGAATATCATTTAGACTCAATGCTCAATTCAATCAAAATTCATTAACAAGTCAAGTGTTTCCTTAAAAAAACTCATGATTTGCAAATAATCTCTGCATATCACCAAAACTCTCTCTCAAATCATTATTCATACTCAGCAAATTACATTGATGAAACTCAGTATAAATATGCTAAAAGAAATCATCGGGATTAATATGCTCAATATGACTATCAAATCTCAATTTTTCAGAGTACTATATAAAAGCAATCATAGACCTCAAAGTAAGGTTCACGTGAATGAATGCATGAACATACCTGTAACACTCGATAAAATTACCAAAATACCCCTAGAACGGAGATATGCATGTAATGCATCTTCCCAAGCTCGGATGGGAATCCGAGATCAAATTTACGATCAGCGCAAAAACTCAAGTCACAAAATTAATTTACACAAAATTGATCAAAAATAGTAAGGGTATGCAACAGGGCCGTGCCGCGGACCCATCGAGGACCCAAAATAGTGAGGGTACGTGACAGCTCTGCGACACGGACCCATCGCGGACGCAGACTTATATATATTCTCAATTGTTCGACGGGACTGAATTTTTGAAATTTCACAGGTGCAACAGGCCCGCTCGTGGACCTGTTATCCCGACCTGTTCCACCAAAGTTTAAAATTTTAAATCTTTTGAGGGGCATTTTGAACTTTTCTCAACCCCTCCAAAACTTGAAACATGACTATTTTAGGTCGTTTTGATGAGTAAATAGGGTCAAGAACCCCATTCTAAGTCCTTCACAACACTTGAAAGTTAGGGCTCGAGAGAGAAGAAAGAAGAACGTAAGATTGGAGAATTCAAGGAGAATTCTTGACGGGTGATTTGAAGAGCTTCATTCCAGGTATGTAAGGCTAAACGAAAACATGAGATTGTTCTCTCATGTGCCCTATAGATGGTCTTAGATGGTTGATTGAAGGTTCTTGAGTCCATATACATGATTTTCTTGATTTTATTCTTGAAAAATATATTATTGTACGTATTTACATATAATGGTGATCCTCACAACCTTTTTTCTTGAATTGAATGTTTTACATGAATTATTGTATAAACCCTACTTATTATTTCTTAAAGATTGCATGAAAGAAGATAGAGATTGAGTTTCGATCCTTGATTGAGAATGTGATTGTGATTATGATTGAGATTGAGATTGAGAATGATGATGAGCTGGTAGAACTTGATAGTCCTATGAGTTTCCATAAATGAACTCTAACGATTTGTCTATACGATTGTTCCTTAATGATTGTTCCAATCCTTGAGTTGTTGATTGAGATGTTGATTGATGAGATGAATAGAGTCTCAACGAGACTGACTGAAAGATTAGCCTCCATGAAGTTGATTGAGATGGTTTGATTGGTTTGATTGAATGATGAGAGCCTTTATAAGGCTGAGTTGAGATGTATTGGCTGGATGGATTATTTTATGAGTATTGAGTCATGGGAGGAGTATTGAGTATCGAAAGAGTAAAAGTTAGTCCAAATGGCACTCGTCAAACTACATAGACAAGCGTAGGTGAGGATTAGACCCATTACGTCTCATTATGGTTCCCTATGGATAGAGTCCGTGAAACAATAGAGGACTTAACTTTAACAGATAGCTGGGATCCCTATTGGATTCGATTCGTCCCCTACTTGGCAAGTATGGGACAGCTGTGGCAACAACAACGGCTTGTTGTATTATCACTGGCTCATAAGTGATCGTTGTCGGATAAGATAAACTCCCAGAAAGTTCCTACCTTGAGTACTCTGAGTCAAGATGTGATGAGAAGAGATAAGATGTGATGATAAGAGATAAGATGTGATGAGATGAGTTGAGATGAGTCCTTGTGAGACGAGTCTGATTCGATTAATGAGTTGATGGGTCAATTGTCTACTCTTTATTCTTGCTTTAGATAGACATTTGACATGTTAATTACTTTCTATGTTGAGTTGATATTGGTTTTATATTGTTCTACCTGTTTCAGTTTCACTCAGCTATTTTATATGCCAGTACATTCCAAGTACTGACGTCTCCTTTTGGACTGCATCATATTATGATGTAGATAAGCAGAATAGAGGTCGTCAGCAGGCGAATCATTGAGGATCTTTGAGTGTTCAGCAGATTGGTGGGCCTCCCCTACTTCAGAGGATTCATTACATTATTTTTATCATGCTTTAGAGTTAGAGTTACTTATCTTTTATTTTGATATTGGCACCACTTAATAGTGATAGAGACTTTATAGACTAAAGTCGAATGTTGATTGTTCAGATTGTGAGCTATACTAGCCTTTTTGTACATTATTGTTGAGACTAGATGATGAGATGTGCCAATTTATTTTTCCTTATCTCCCGCTGACTAGTAAGATTGTTGATTGAATGAATGTGATGAGGCTAAGTGGTTCGCTTGGGACTAGCAATAGTCTCTGGGTGCCGGCCACGTCTTGGGTCCCCTCCCGTGGCGTGACAATACCTCTAAATGAATACTCAATTTCAAGAACATTCTCAAGATATTGTTGTATGCGAGAAACTCATTAATACCATAGAGACTTAATTCAAGAATTAAATCAAGATAACACTTCAAGAAATCAAGTGTGCAGACTCAAGACTTTCAACTCTCATATAAGACCATCTATGGGACACATGGGAGAACAGTCCTATGCTTTAGTTTTAGCCTTACATACCTAGGATGAAGACAATACGAATCCCTGCAAGAACTTAACTCAAGTCCTCAAGATACCAAGCTTCTCCACTCTTGCTCTCTCAAAACTCTCACCTTTAGAGGCTGAAGAATGGGGTTAGGAACTCTTATTTTGCAAACAAATGATCTTATAATCGTTTATAGGACTTGGGAGGGGTCGGGGATTTACCAAAATACTCTTCCCGAATATTGGCAAGGTAGTTGATACAGGGACATTAATATCATGAGTCATTGACCACGAGTCAGGTGACAAGGTAGTTGATATATTGAGATACGACAGGTTGTGCGACAGTCTTGATTTCACCTTGCATTCCATCGCGTATCATACCATTGCATTACTTATGGTTATTTTGGATTGACTTAATTAATATTACATGTTTGCTTTATTCATGTCATTTTATGCAATTGGCGGCACCGATCCCAAACTGTTTTCTATTGCAGGTGAAAGCGTTCCTAAATTATTCCATAGTTTATTCAATTTCTAATTCCCAGTTGGTTAAACCTACTGGGTACATATTATGTGTACTCACCCCTACTTCTTTCTCCCCCGCAGATTCTCGTTAGGATTAACCACGCGGTAGTTTATTTGCTTGCTTAATCGAGTCACACTAGATCTAATGGTGAGACTCAAGGGCTTCGAGTTCCATTAGGTCATATCCTAGTTGTATGGTCTTTAATTCTGTTCGAAGACTGTAATATACTTATTCACTCATGTATGTAATAGATGTTCTCTACACTTATGACACCAGGTTCTGGAATATGATTCTTATCTATTAAGTTTTTCCATTAAATGTATTTTATCTTCAGATTTCGAAATTTATTTGGCTCTGTAGTCATAATCCTATTTTGGGTCGTGATAAAAAAACTACTCTACTAGTTATAGTTATAAGTGCGAGACTAGATACTTATTTATAAGTATACGTACCCATGCGATGCGCAGATAATATTAAAATATTATTTACATGTATTTTATGTAGTGATACGTTATTGAACATATTGAAAGATATTATTCTTTAAAAAGTTTTATGCTTTAAAAAGTTCAACTATCATATAGTTTCTCAATGAAATACACCTCGTCTCTCCCTACATTCTACCCCATCGCTACCTCATCCCGCACTCAATCCCTCATAATCAAATATGTATAAATAGAGAAACTATTATATTGAAAGAATTTTGATTCCACCTATAAGGAGATATGTCGAAAGAAGAAATTTATTTTGGTTGAGAAATTTATAAGAAGAGAAATTAGTGTTTCAAAGCATAAGAAAAAAATTATTTAGAGAAAGAATCAATCTATTTATGAGATTCCTATCAAAATTAGGAGAAAAATAATTATTTTACTAATTTATTTTTCTTTTATTTTGTCTTAATTTTTTTTTTATGTATCTTTAATTAAAGATTATTTTATTTTTCTAATTTGTCTTTAATTAAAGTTTACCACTGATATTATTTTTTTCAACTTTTTTATTCTACTAATTTCTTTCTTCTTTTATTTTGACTATTTTTGTCTTTAATTAAAGTTATTTTATTTATTTTTACACACACACACTAAGAAAAGAAATTCTATTTATTTTTTATTTTTTTTTCATTTTGTCTTATTTTAAGAGAAAAGGTGATCATATTTAATTTCTTTTATTATCAATGCTATTAATTTTTTTTTTTTACTTTTTTACCTTTATCTCATAATTAATGCTATTTATATAATTTTTTTAAATCAATTTTTTTTTATTTCAGGAAATAGTTGTTATAACTTAAGAATTGCATATATATATATATATATATATATAGAATTTGATTTGTAATTTTTCTTAAAGTTTTAGATAATTTTTTCTACTAAATATTTATATGTA
>JAPFFP010047498.1:0-10331 GCA_026153255.1 Solanum medicagineum | reverse complement strand
CATGGATCTTATAAGTAGGGTCTTCAAACCCTCCCTTGATTCATTTGTGTGTTTTTCATTGATGATATTCTGATCTATTCTCATAGTGATGAGGACTATGTGGCTCATTTGAGGGTAGTGTTGTAAAGATTGAGGGAGGAGAAGTTGTATGCTAAATATAAGAATTTTGAATTTTTGTTGCAAGAAATTACCTTCCTAGGTCATGTGGTGGGGGCATGGTATTAAGGTGGATCCTAAAATGACGATGTGATTCAAAATTGGCCTAGACCATTGACCCCGTCGGATATTAGGAGCTTCTTAGGCTTAGTGAGTTACTACCAAAGATTCGTGAATAAGTTTTCTTCTATTTATTCTCTTGTGACTAAGTTGAATCAAAAGAAGGCTAAGCTTGTGTGGATCGATGAGTGTGAGAGGAGTTTGCAAACATTAAAAGATGAGCTTGTGTCCGCTCCTATTTTGTCACTATTGGAAGGGCTAGAAGGATTTGTTGTGTATTGTGATGCTTCAAGAGTTGGTTTGGGTTGTGTTCTAATGCAAAATAGTAAGGTGATAGCATATGCTTCAAAGTGCATGAAAAGAACTATCCTACCCATGATTTTGAATTGGCCACCGTGGTTTTTTCTTTGAAAATTTGGCGTCATTATTTGTATGGGGTGCATATTGATGTGTTCATCGATCATAATAGTCTCCAATATGTCTTCACTCAAAAAGATCTTAACTTGAGGCAAATAATATGGTTAGAATTTCTTAAGGACTATGTTATGAGTGTGCATTGTCATCCCGGTAAGGCTGATGTTGTGGCGGATGCTTTGAGTAGGGTGTCTAAGGGTAGCCTAGCTCATGTTGATGGCGGTGATGAAGAGGTGGCTAGAGAGGTCCATCAGTTGGCTAGGTTGGCAGTTAGGTTGGAAGAGGTTGATAATGGTGGTGTTGATATTGTTGATGGTTCTAAATCTTCCTTGGTTGAGGAGGTGAAGCTAAGCAAGACCTCGATCTCTTCTTGTTAGAATTGAAGGCCTTAGTTAGTGATGGGAGATCGGAGCCTTTTTCCTAAGGGGGAGATGGTACACTTAGATACCAAGGCAGACTGTGTGTGCCTCTGTTGATGGCTTGAGAGAGGGGATTCTTGATGAGGCTCATGGTTCTTCCTATTCTATTCACCCCGATTCTACTAAGATGTATAGAGATTTGAGACAGGTGTATTATGGGGAGGCGTGAAGAGGGACATTGCCAAAATTGTTTTCGGATGTCACAGTTGCCAACAAGTCAAAGTTGAACATCAGAGGTTGAGTGGCCTAACCCAAGACATAGAGGCTCCTACTTGGAAGTGGGAAGAGATTAATATGGATTTGTAGCCAAGATTAGAAATGGTTTTGATTCCATTTGGGTTGTGGTTGATAGGATGACGAAATTGGCTTACTTTTCTGTCGATTAAGACCACATATGGAGCTAAAGATTATGCTAGGTTGTACATTCTTGACTTGGTGAGGTTGCATGGGGTTCCTTTGTCCATCATATCATATCGTGGTGCTCAATTTACTTCACATTTTTGGAGGTCTTTCCAAATGGGGCTTGGTACCAAAGTTAAACTTAGTATGACCTTCCACCCTCAAACGGATGGCCAAGCCAAAAGAACTATCCAAACACTTGAGGATATGCTTAGGGCTTGTGTGTAGGATCTTAAGGTAGTTGGGATGTCATCTTTCATGATGGAGTTTGCCTACGACAATAGCTATCATTCTAGCATCGGTATGACTATTTTTGAGGCTCTCTATGGTAGACGTTGTAGATTATCTGTTAGGTGGTTTGAAGTTTGAGAGGTGGCTATGTTAGGACCAGATCTGGTTATGGAGGCTCTTGAGAAGGTTAGGATGATTAGGGAAAGGTTGAAAATGGCCCAAAGTCGCCAAAAGTCCTATGTCGATGTTAGGTGAAGGGATCTTGAATTCAAAGTTGGTGGTTGGGTTTATTTGAAGGTGTAACCCATGAAGGGTTTGGTTCGTTTTGGTGAGAAGGGCAAGTTGATTCCAAGATATATGGGTCCTTATAGAGTAATGAGGAGGATTGGCAAGGTGGCTTATGAGTTGGAATTTCTTAGTGAGATGGATTTGGTTCATCCGGTCTTTCATGTATCCATGTTGAGGAAATGTGTGGGAGACCCTAATGCCATTGTGCCACTTGATATTGTGGGTGTTGTTTAAGACAATTTGACCTATGAAGAAGTTTTGGTTCAAATTTTGGATAGACAAGTGAAGAGGTTGAGGAACAAGGATATGGCTTACGGTAAGGTCCTTTGGAGGAATCAACAAGTTGAAAGTGCTACATGGGAGGCCGAAGCAGACATGCAAAAGCTATATCCTTATCCTTTCCACTACATCAAACCTAAGGTATCAATCTAAGTCCCCTATGTGATTTCAAGTCTAAATTCAGCCTATGACATTTGCATGCATTCATGTTTAAATTGGAAAGTTCATGATGATTTTACACTTATGTTGAGATTTTTGAAATGATGTTTAAGTGCATTGTTGCATCCTTATTTGGGCTGAAATCATCATGTGTACGCCTCTCATATATGTTTATTTGAAATTCGGCATTGAATGTTCTCAAGGGGGAGATACTGAAATGACCCTAAAAAGTGCTCGAAATGTGCCTCAGAAGTGCCCAGAATCGTAATTTCCATATATCTCAAAATTCGTGTGCGATATCAAAAATCTGACTTCATATTTTTATTGAGGGGGTCAAGTTGAGTGGAAAATTAGTCTAAACCCGATTTAAGAGCAACCATAGAAAAATTTGAAAATTGCAAAAATGTTATTTCTAGAGAGCATCTGCGCCCCTGGCGCGACGCGCCAATGGCGTGCTCCTATGTATTTTTTGTGTAGTTTTTCAAGTTCGGTCCAAGGCTTTTATGTCTTCGCCCTAAGTGTTCCCATGCATGAAAGTACCTATACTTAGCCATATTTCACCCTCATAACATTCAAGACATTCCCCAAGACTCACTCAAACACTAAGACTCATATTTCTCTCCAAAATCAAGTCCCCAAAACTCATCCGGATCTTAAGGATCTCATTCAAGCGTCAAGTCTCCATCTCTAATCTTTTTCAAGGATTCTCCAAAAGCTAAGGTATGTGGCTTTCTTTCATGAGTTCCTGTCATCCATGATGCCCAAGCTTCCTTTTACCTTAAATTGCATGATTTAAAGATGATTTACTCATCGGTCTTACCTATTATGAAATTCATTGCACATTATGTTGGTTTCATGAAATTGTGACTGTTTTAGCATGGTTTGTGCTATGAATCTAAAATTTATGGTGAGATTTGATTAAGGGTTTTGATATATATATTGTTTGAGAGTGTTATCGAGTATCTATTGATGATTTTACACTGCATTTTCTACCATGATTCCACTCTTGAATATCCAGTTATGGTTTCTTAAGGAATTGGTCTTATGAGTTGAATAACAATATGACGATGAAAGAAATGTATGTATATGATATTATCTCTATAGTGTGGGGAAAATGACCAAGCCTCACTCAGGAGGTTGTAGGCCCGGGTAAGCGTGTTGAGGGGTTTGTACATCGATTGCCTCGCTCGGGAGGTGGCAGGCCTGTGCAACCATGTCGAGGGGTTTGTACCTTGATAATCATGTTGGGGGTTTTGTACCTTATCAACCATGTTGGGGTACTTGTACCTCATCAACCATGTTGGGGATTTGTACCTCATCAACCACATGAAGAGGTTTGTTCCTCATGCTCCTCTCCAAGGGGGTGGTAGGCCTTGGATATTCACTAATATGGTCTCTTCTTATACATGGATTATGTTCTATATAAGCATGGTTTACTTCAAAAAGCATTCATACATTTCATTAATAATGTTATAAGCTTTGACTCTTGTTGTTTATCACATGAAAGATGTCCCTTAGCCCTAGTTATCCCTATTTACTATCTCTTGTTGTTATCTTATTGCTTCCGCGATCAAGGATGTGTAATGATGTGCTAAGAGGCTTGCTTGGGGTCCTTTTGGGTTCCCCTCGCACCATGTCACGGCTAGGCCCTAGACTTGGGTCGTGACATTGCTCACCCTCCACGTGGTTAGTTGATACTTCGGAGATAAGCTTTGGTGAGTCCTCAAGTCCGAGGACACTATCTATATTACTCTTGCTATTTTGAAACTTTATTATGTTGAACACTTGTTAATATGAGGGTGAGCCCGGAGAGTGTCTTCGCCCTCACTCAATTCCATCTTAGAGGTGTTGTTGGATATTATGGTGTACTTATGCTATGAGCTTGACTCTTTATGCTATTATGATATCAAGATTTCCCTTAGTCCCACTTCCTTTTTTATCATACCTCTTGTTTTTGTTTACTTTGTTTTCGCGTCCAAGGATGTGTGATTGATATGCTAAGAGGCTTGTTTGGGTCATGTCTAGGCCCTAGGCTTGGGTCGTGACAATTACATTATATATCTTGACAACGACCGCTTTAACCTTCAAAAAGGAGGTGTATCTTGGTAACATCAGAAGAACATGTGCTCAAGGATGAGAGATCATAAAAAGTGACGTCTCAAGAATGGCACAAGGCTTGTTAAGGAATAAAAGGGCTATTCGAAGGGAAAGGTAGAAGAAATTAAAAGAGTTCAAGTTTTTTAAGATGTCCCAATAATTTCAGTTGCTAGTTTTATTCAACTTTTTGAATTAAAGCGTATAAAAGTAAAAAATTCTGTAGATCTCTCGGATTGGGAAGCTTTGACCATATTTTTAGATTCTCTTCGTGAACCATGGAGAGATAGGCTAATTAAAGTATATCGCGAGGTTTGGCCTAGCGAATCTTTTAGTGTGCATATAGGTTATATCAAATTTAAGTAGGGAGGATTTTATTACAAATGACTTTTAACTTCATTTAGTTTGCTTATTCAAATATATGTAATCTGTTGTTTCTCTCTCTAATATGAGTATGTGAATTTTATCATATTTTTGAAATATTTGATATCTCATGGTACACTAAAACACGATAATGATCTAAGACGTAAGAAAGCTTTGTGATTAAGTCTTCACAGTATACATAGAAATTAAGAAATTAGTTTCTGATTATTGTTAATCATTTGGATTGTGACTGATGATTGGATATTTAATATCCTTTCGATTTTACACCAAATTTTGAAACCTTTATTAGAATTGATTTACTTGAATGTGTGTTACACATGTATAATTGATGAACAAATTAAACTTTCATAAATATCTCTAAGCTAGAGACATGGCATCATTGATGTATTAAATAAATGCGAGAAACTAATAATGACAATTACGACATCTGGAGTCGTATGATATGGTATGTTATAAATGAGCAAAACATGCTCAAACGCATAAACCAAATTTTAAGTCAACCTAAAGAGGGTAACACTGCTCAACACAGAAGAGAACTTAAAGCTTATAAAGCCTGAAAAAAGGCATATTCTATTGCACGTGGAATCATTGTTCTGTGTTTGACAAAATGATTCCTGAATGTGAGAAATTTTATAATGCTCATGCTATATGGCCACACCTATGACGAATGTATGGAAGTACTTTTGTGGCCCACCTTAGGCAGCTGACAATCAAGTTTGCCACTTTGAAAAGGCGTCATTATCAAAGTGTCGGTCAAACAACACCTTAAGGTGATGTCAAACATGATAACACACCTTAACAGTGTTGGTCAAGTTCTGTCAGATGAGCAATAGGTACAAACAGTTATCCATTCCCTTCCCAAAAGTTGAGAAAATTTAAAGTAACTTGACTACAATGAAAGTATAAAAACTATTTTCTGATGTTGTGCAACATGTTGAACTTCAAGATGAGCGGCTTGGTGCTGCTAAAGTTACTACTAACGACTTTGTGGCTGAATCAAGTTGTATGAAATCTGGAGGTTTTTAGGGCAAGCAAAATTGAAAGTATAAAGGAAAGGGTAAGGAGAACGAAGAAAGATCTTCTGAGAAAAAAGCACAAATCAAATTCTAAGAAAGGAAAATGATCTTTTAAGAAAAGAGACAAAAGCAAAATAAAGTGCTATAATTACCAAGGTCTGGGGCATTTTGTTCTTGAATATACCGAGCCAAAAAAGGTACCATTCCTAAATGCATCTCTAAGTGTTGTATATTCAACCACTGCTTTACTAACTAGATCCTATCCTAATTGGCTTATGGACTCAGGAACTACTAACCATGTGGGTCAAGATAGAGAGTGTAATACACGTGTTTGCATTAGGTGAGAGCATCGTAGCATGTGTTTCATGTCATGTGTGTTACGCTACCAAGGGGTTAACGAAAGAATGATCCCTTCTTTTTCATTGTGTGAGACCTTGAAAAGTCAAAGTTGGACTTTTCATTAGAATACCCTTTGACCTTTTATTGTTGCTTAAAGTTTCAATTAATGTTTCTACTTTAGCATGTTACTAATAGCCATGTATGATTTGAAAATGTGGTACATGTCTAGGAAAGCAGTTGATTAAAAAATAGATAGATTCGAGTATAAAGGGAAGATTATAAAAATGCAGTTGGATATGAATCCTGGTTCACCTCTTAAAGAGGATGAGGGACCGGATGAATAACTATTAAAGTAGTTAAAGTCTGGGATGTTGTAAGTATTGGTATTCTCATATTAATAGTGGATTCTTTTCATACATGATTGAATTCCTATAAAAGGCTTATAACCTTAAATTCAAGCCTTCATGCGCATAGGTCGCACGACTATTTGCCATATGAATTGTGTATTTTGTTGATGTAATATCGATGTAAATACCTCCTATGCGACTCAAAAAATGCCCTATAATGTATTTGTTGAATATTTTTAAAATTTATGTGTGATTTTACAAATTACAACTTCGTATTCATTTTCAGGGGGCAAAATTGTGTAGAAAAGTGATGGTCTTCGATTTTTAGTTGTTCCGAATAAAAAAATAATTTTTTGGATGATTCAAGAGTTATCTAGTAGGGTATGTCACCAGTCCACATCGTGGACTATAAAAATTACCTAAACTCATTCCAAGCCTAAAATAGGAAAAGATTGAACTTCATGCAAAAATGACTTATACTGCGACAATTGTCTCACCATAGGTAAAAAAAAATTGAATTTTCTCCATTTCAGTTGAGGGCATTTGGGTAATAATCCAGTACCTATATAGATGGAAATACTTCAATGTCCATCCATTTTAAGACCTAAATCTCTCAAAAACTCAGTCAAGTCCCTCTCTACACTTCATCAAATCCTCCATTCAATATCAAGATCTTCAAGAACGTTTGTTGGGATTCAAGAATCCAAGTGAAGCCCCAAGTCTTCATCAAGTTTTCCTTCAAGAAATCTCAAATTGGAGGTATGCAGATTTTATTCATGGAGATTCTTCCACCGATGAAGCTCAATCCTTCCTTTTAATCAAATTTCATAATTTTAAAAATAAATACTTTATGGGTATTTCTTATTATGCATTATAAACATGATTTAAGTTTGAATTCTTAATGTAATGGTTTGATTATGTATGAACACCTATTTGGGTTTAATATTATAATGAATTTTATGACAATAAAGCTATGTACTCTATGATGCCATGAAAAGCTATGGGTAATCTATGAATTTTAGTTGAATTTCAAGATACTCATTATGGGGGTTTTACTACAATGTTGGTGGGTTATTTTGAGTGATTCTTAAATGACTTGATTTCATGCCTCTCATGGTCTAAACTCTTAAAATACATGGTTCTAAGCATATACCCATATACCCACCATGTTTTGATCAAAGTTATAAGTCAAGCTTCTTATGTTGATGAAAACTTTGTGGCAAGACATGTAAATTGTGAATGTTATGAATTTAATTTGAAGGATTATTATGCATGCTATGAGCTATGAGAATATTGTGAAATTTATGAATGATATGAAACCCTATCTTTAATATTATGAAGCTTTGGTTTTGATGAGCCTTGTAGCCTATAACTATGAATATGAATTGAGTATTCCTTGGAATTGTGATCTAGCACCGATAGAACCTTGATAGATAACCATTGTACCTTAATTATGTTGCCACCATAGGTTTGTGATAGCTAATGGATCCATATCGGTGGTATTCCCATGAGGCTCTTCTTTTATGTTAACAGAGAATGGTGATGTTCTCGTAAGGCATTTGTGAAAACACTCTCCAAAATTGAATAAGTGCCCGTAAAGTTAAGTGTTTGTTTTGCCTTGTCAAAGTAGACCACTCCTTGTCCGGTGTGGAGTGAACATCATGATTTCAAGTAGTAGCTTACTTGGTCTTATATGTCGGTTATGGTCCCTTCCCATCTATGTATGATATGTTGTGTGACTTGATGATTCTTCATGTATGTTTGACTAAGCATTAATCATTAATGTCATATTGAGTTTATATTCATTGATTATGATTATGCATATTGTTTAATTATAGCTTAGGTTCCTTGTTTCATTGCACCCCGCATACTTAGTACATTCCAAGTACTAATGCATACTTTTGCCTACATGATCTAACCATATATAGATCGGAACTCCTATTCATCCTCTTCCTCCACATAGCTTGAACGGATTGATTGAAGTTTTCTATTGGTGAGTACTCTATTTTGGGGACAACATCTACTCACTTTTATGTTTTTGTTAAGACTTGTCTATTTATGGATATTAATCTTTTGAGGGTGAGCCCAAGAGATGTCTTGCCCCTGTTCCCCTCATATTAGAGGTGTTATTAGATATGGATAGGTATGTTATGAGCTTGAATCCTATTATGCTTATGTAAATATGGAAGACTTCTCTTAGTCCTTATTCCCCTTTTATGCTTCTTGTATGTTGATGATGAGATGGAAGTCCTAAGTCCCCTTTTCCCCCGTAGCGTGAGTCATGCTTACTCATCCCTTAGTCATTATTTGCAATGTGTTCATGTTAATCCTTTCCCCTATAACATCTTCATGGCTTGATTCCAAAGTCTCGCTTCCTCGATTGTCGTTTAATAATGCTTCCACGACCAAGCATGTACCATGTATGCTTAATAGGCTTGTTTGGGGTCCCCTTCAGGTTCCTCATTTGTCGTATCACACCTAGGCCCTAGGGTTGGGTTGTGACAATTGACTCAGGTCTTGTCCATCCTGTGCAAAGTGGGAGATGTAAGATTTATGAAATCATGAGTTACTCATGTGAACCGACCCAATCCTATCTTACCCGACCCGTGAGTTGTGAATATATCTAATTTTAAGATTAAAGGTGGTACAGTTACTGTCCAAATACGTTTTTGAAAAGGAGAGAGAGATAGAGTAGTTTTTTAAGTACTTAACCACTCCCATATTTCAAGGAGGAGTGGTGATCTCCTGAGAGAGTAGGAAAGAGGAGTTATCATACTTTTGAAAAACTTATGTATCAGTGGAAGAGAAAACTGAGAAAAATCAGAAAGAGGATTTTTTTTGTTGTTGTCCTGCATTTATCAATCTACATAAGACATTTAGTTTGTGGACAACAATCCATATTCCTAGTGAAAATGGAAGTAGATCTAGGGAAAAATTCGTTAGTGACAATAACAACAACTGTGGCTTAACGAAAAGGTACACAACTCATTGTTCTTGCTTCGCTAATTTTCTTACATAAATGACGTTATTCCTTTATACCTAGGATATGTAGGTTGTCTAAGCTAGGCTGCAACCAAACCTCTTCTCTTTTTATTTTCCTATTTGAATAAATAGTTTGATAAAAAAAAATCACGTCCTTCACTTCTTTGTCAGAAAATTCTTCATATTTTAAAGTAGGCCAAGCACATATGTAGACCCCTAAATTTGTCCCTAAATTTCATTTTGACACTTCCATTTTAACATTTAACCTTCAATTTTTATATTTCATTTTGACCCTTTTGTCCATAGAATCAACAATGGGGAGAGTGTGCTCCACATGTCATGGCATGCCACAAAAGCTAATTAAAAATAAATAAATAACCCCTCTAACTTGCTCTCATTTTTTTTTTGACACTCTATCTTACCTTTGTTCATTTTACCATTGAATTCTAATTTTTGTGAACTATTTAAATACAAAACCTAATTTTTTTTATTTTTTTATTTTTATTTTCACTTTTACATTTTATAATTGATGTTTGTCCATTACTTTTAAAAATTATCTTTTAAAACAATTAACAGATAAATTTATTAAAAAAAATATTTTTTCGAATTTCTCTATATCTTTTCTTGAAAAATAACTAAGAAAATAGTATCGATTTTCTTTCTTAAACAATCAATTAATTTAAATAACACCATATATATATATATATATATATATATATATATATATATATATATATTTAATCTATTTTTTTTATACTAAAACA